>JBAMHV010000005.1:1682648-1695199 GCA_037177535.1 Pseudomugil gertrudae | reverse complement strand
AGTGTTAAAGCGCTTTGAGTGCACTGATGTGTAGAAAAGCGCTATACAAGTACAAGACCATTTACCATTTTACCATTAATACAATGGAGCTTTGTGAATGTGAAATAGAGGAAGTTCACTACCATCTCTGTTGTGGTTTCAGACTGAGTCAGAAAATTACCACAGATTCTGAATTAAGAGCAGAATGTCCACACATGTCTGTAAGATGAAGCAACTTTGTTCATTCTCACTAAATTTATAAGCTAAATACTTCAGTTCCTGAAATAGCTTTTATTAGATCCACTCATTCAGAGCGGAAATATGACAACTCATTCCTGGTTCTGGAGAGGATCCGGTCCTCCATCGGACCCGCTGAGGTCCTGGTTCTGGAGAGGATCCAGTCCTCCATCGGACCCGCTGAGGTCCTGGTTCTGGAGAGGATCCAGTCCTCCATCGGACCTGCTGAGGTCCTGGTTCTGGAGAGGATCCAGTCCTCCATCGGACCCGCTGAGGTCCTGGTTCTGGAGAGGATCCGGTCCTCCATCGAACCCGCTGAAGTCCTGGTTCTGGAGAGGACCCGGTCCTCCATCGGACTTGTTAAAGCTGGAGTATTTCTTTTCTTTAGAAAGGACTTCCAGTCAGTAACTCTTTATGCAGACCAGTTCAGACAAAGCTCCTACAGAAGTGGACCAGTGGCTGGTCCACTTCCACTCCCTCACATTTCTTTAACAGTATAAAGCAGGCGTAGGGAACCCTGGTCCTCGAGAGCCATTTTTCCTGCAGATTTTCCATGTATCCCTGGTCCAGCACACCTGATTATCAAGGTGAGCCTTGTCTCAGTCATTTGAATCAGGTGTGTGCTGGACCAGGGATACGTGGAAAATCTGCGGGACCAGGGTTCCCCTGGTATAAAGTGACCTGATGTAGGTCTCACACACACTTCCTGTCCAGTTTCTTTTTACCAGCACATCACACCGAGCTGCACCAACTTCTCACTCTCAATAAGTGATGTATCTGCAACTGTATGGACCCATTTAGTGGAAGCCGCATTCAAAGAAATAAGGAGTGATTCAGCTGAATGTTTTATTGGCTTGTATTTAAGAAAAGTTTAATTATTAACAAGACATTATTTACAACAATTATTGTTCTATATACCATCAAATCTCTGACACCACTCAAACCAGATAATCATAACTGATGTTCATTTTATGCCCAGTGAACAGGAAAAATTAATTACTCCAGGATGAATAAAGTATTTTTGATTGATTTGAAAATCTTAAAACAGGCAAAATACTATCTTTTATTTTAATTCTGTCTGTTATATTTTGACCAGTCACAGTCAGACTAGTAGGCATTTTCTTTCTAGTTTAACCAGTTAGGTGGATCTTCCTCAGCTGGGAGATAAAATCCAGCTGAACATGATTTCTGTCAACAAGCCCTCACGGCTCGGACTAATTTTAGCTCACGCGCTCCTCGTTAAGCTAACCTTTAACTGGTTGTGCTTTCCGTTCCTGAAAATCACAACTGTGTGAGCAGAACAACTCCTCTGAGGACCCCTACCTGCTCACCCTGATAAAGCTGAACCTCATGAGCATCAAATCAAGTTATAATAAAATTAAACGGATAAAAAGAAGAACAGTACGTTTAGCCTGCGGTGTAGTTACTAACCTACTGAGCGAGTTAAACTTTGTTTTAAACGACTTGCAGACACAAATAAGCGGGTTTTAAATGTGTTGGTGAGATGAAACCTACCGTAACAGATGAAACTTGTCCTTTGCACGCGCCTCTCCCCGGCTGCTCGCCCGCACGCACGCGCAGCTGAGCGTCGCAGTCAGTGATTAAACGCACTTATCCAAAAATCCTGACAAGCCGCAGAGTGGGAAGAACCCCGCTGACATCAGCGCCAGATAGCTCCACATGTGCGGCTTTCCTGCCCAGCAGGACTGAGACTGAGGCATCAGGTGGAGGCTCGCGGCGGGTTAGGCGTGTCGTCACTGCTGAGCGAGGAGCATGCGCGTGCAGCTTCAGACGCATTTAGATGTTTTCTGATGGGGTAATAAAAAGTTTAAACTCAGCTGCAGTGACTTCCCCACGCGCCTCTGTCAGGATACGGAAACTAAATGGAGCTTTTTAATCTACTTTGTGTTTCTGCTGTGTGTAATAATGACAGAAAATGAGAGGATTAAAGGCCTTCAGCAGAGCTGTGCTGTCACACCTCTCCTCTTTTGGATGTAGCGTCCCTCTGTCATGGAAACTGCCCAGTTTATCTGCTTTTACAATCGCTTTTTCCAGGTATCGCGTCAGTGTGAGCTCTGGTTGTGCTATCTGAATTTACATCAACCTGACCAGGAAGCATCTGCGCAGATGGATGATGATGATGATGATTAAAGGATTTCTCTCAGACCTTGTGGTCAGAACACTGACTGCAACTATACAACTTTGTTCTTCTTTTATTTACTTATTCTAATAAACCTTTGTTAATCTTTTTCCAACTCATCCACACCTCTGACAGAATCCCATTCTAAGGTAATTGTTTTTAATGCAGCAGGTGAAACTAATTGTGCCAATAAAAACTTCTATCTAGGTGAACATACTGTAGACATCATGTCATCAAGCAATTAAACAGTAATTCACTTCTTTTAATTAGCTTTTCACTAAAGAACTTACTGGAACATGTCATGTGTCAGTCCTACCAGTTGGACTGGTTCATTCTGTGTAGACCTAATTTGTTTTTTAGTTTCCTCTAAATGCAAACAGCCTCATGGTTTCGAGTGCTGCATGGCACGTCTTATAAAACTAGGCCAGAACGATAATAGTTTGTAAAAGTTAGTTGTACAGAAAAGAAACTGCTGTAGGATCCATCAGGCTAAATTAGAACATTTCTTTTAATAAAACACAAAAGAAATGTAGTTTCTCTGAAAGTCAGGAGACGAGCCCTTAGGAGAGAAGTTTTTAAGGACAGATGCATTAATCCCTTAATTTAGCACGAAAGACGACGGCGTACTGCTGAGTCACATCAGAGAAGAACAACGATAAATCTCCCTCATCGGTCCAGCAGCTGGACCCAACAGTTCCACGCTCACTAAGAATGAATGGTGATCAACACAAACTCATCCCAACTCCTCTGAGATCTGTTTATATCGAATTCAAGATTCAAGCATTGTAAATAAAATGTCTTATTTTCACGTTGGTTCATTATGAGCTAAATGTGTTTCTAAAGGGACCAAACATTTTACTGGAGTCATTAAAATGAGGTGCTGGAAAACTTTGAAAGCATAAAAAAGCTGCTTGGCTGGTTTTGTCAGTAAGCTGGAGGACATACAGCGTATCAGTGACCTCACAGCTGTTCTGAGGACAGCATGTGCAGTACAGTAGTAAGGATTGAAAGAAACCCCTTCAGTGCTTCATCATCTCTTGGCTGCTGTTTCAAGGTAACTTTGAGATCTTCATGTCTATCTTCCATCTTATCCAGCCCGCCTGCTGCTGCATCAGCTTCCTCCCCCCCGTCGCATCTCCATGCTCCTCGTTTGGGATCAGCTACTCCGGCATACAGAAGCTCCCCCAGTATCAGCGTGCTTTGAGGTGTGTTTAGATTGTTTGTGTGCTGTGTGTGTGTGTAAAGAAAGACCCTCCAGGGAAGCGTGTGGGGTGGTGTGAAGGCCAGTGTCTGGATGTTGACCAGCTGCATTGCGGCCTGGAGGCTTTGTGGGGAGCACCGAGGCACCGCCGGACACCAGATGTGTTCTTCTGTCCACACACAGTCCTCACCGTCTTCAGCTGCTGCAGTCCCTTCCAACAAAGCACACAGTAAGATCTTCACAGAAGGCTTTTATATACCACAGAAATGATCTGACCAAAGGAAGAATCTCTCTGGATCGCAGTTACATGTAGTTCTACTTTTGCTTGCACAGCTGTAAAAGTTGCATAAACAGCCCAGGACTGCTCATCTTTCACCCACAGCACATCTTAAACGGGCAGCTGCACATGGTCGCCGTGGTGTGTTTAATAAACTATATAAAAATGGACAGATCCTGCATGATGTCACAACCAGGTTTCTGAAAAACTGAAGCTCGGTGGGCGGTTCCCATCGTTGCTGTCATGACAACATCAGGTGTGTTGTTGCTTCAGGACATCTGTTAAACTCCAAGATGCATGTAGCTAAGAGCTAGCCTGGAGCTAACAGGAGCTAACCAGCTAACTGAGGTAGGCAGGCTAAAGCCGTGTAGGAAAATAGATGCATCAGCTCAATCCAATGATTCAATGAACTGGTTAGCAGGCCTCTGTGGGGCTGGATTACATGCAGCAGAGGAGATTCAACTATTTGATTCAGGTGTGTCAGAAAGGATTGCATCTAAAAGTTGCAGGATCCTAGATCTCAAGGACCGAACTTGAGCACCTGCAGTTTGTTGGATTTCTGCATAGGCTTCACTTTTTTTGGTTTTAGATGTTGATGGCATATGGAAAAGCAGCGATCTATCCCAAAAATTCAGCCCAGACCTCCATGCACATGGTAGAATAACACAGATCTTATTTAGTGTAAATATTCTACATGCCAGGATGAAGAAAAAAAGAGACGTTGTAAACTATACAGAAAGTCAGCCATTTTGGTTGAAATGAGCCATTTGACATTTTACTGATGTTGCATTTGATAAATGATAAATGTAGGTTTGTCACAGCACTGCTATTAAATCTGGTCAGTGTGTTTATAAGTCATGTGTGCTTAAAACGCTTTAAACCGTTATGAAAGGATTCAGCATGTAACCATAAAACACAAAAGCTTCTAAAATCAAGCTTTATTTTTAATCTTCTCCATTTCTCGGTGCAGGTCTGTGAGCTTCTCTGAGGCTCATCTGCTGAATGGAAGGAAGCAGCTACCTCTATCCTGCTCTGGTGTCATTACCTTGTTCAGAATGCGAAGCGCGTCGCTGCAGCCACAGATGCTCAAACTCCTCTGGGCTGACAGCCGGGGAGACGGATAAAGTGAGGGGGGTCACAATGCTGGAGGCCATAACGGTGGGGGAGGAGTCTGAGCGTTTACCGGAACTGTCCGAGCCTGGAGAGGATAAGAAAGACATGAAGCGGTCTGGATGGTAGGAAGAACAGAAATACCAGCAGCTGAAAACCATTTAATGATAAATGACCTTGATGGTTCCCTGCAGGTGGATGAATCACGCTGTGTGACTGCATGACAACACAGCAAACACCAAAGACTCAAACCACTAGCACAAAGCTCAGAGGTGTGTGTGTGATGGCTTTGTCCTTCCTTATCCTGCCTGCATCCACGGGGAGGTCAAAATATTTATATCATGTCTACTTAAAATGTCCTGGACATCTAAACCAGACGCCATGTTGTCCTTACCGCCACATGAGGAGCGTTTCTTTCATCTGGGATGGAAAATGCTGGTCAAGTCTGAAGCTTTTTTTTTAAATGCAGCTTTTATCATTTATTCATTTAAAGCTTCGTATTTATCTTTACCTTGTATACAACAGAAGGAATTCCTTCAAATTCATTTAACCATGTGAATGAGAGCAGCCACAAATAAAAGAAAATCCCCCTTTAACATTAACAAGTGGAAGACTTTAGATTTCATCTACTTTCTACAACTTTGATCTTTTAGGAATTTTTACAATGAAAGGCAGAAAATTTCCAACACATATGGTCAGGAAGAATTCATCCCAGAAGTCCCAGTATGTTGCACCCTTTACCAACAGCAACATTTATGTGCAGAAGTCAAAATTCCACTTTTGCTTTTAACAGAATAAAAGATGCGATTAGGAGTGTAATCATTACACGATGGTCATGTG
Organism: Pseudomugil gertrudae; assembly: GCA_037177535.1. Taxonomy (NCBI): domain Eukaryota; kingdom Metazoa; phylum Chordata; class Actinopteri; order Atheriniformes; family Pseudomugilidae; genus Pseudomugil; species Pseudomugil gertrudae. The sequence continues at coordinate 1,689,415 of JBAMHV010000005.1, read as the reverse complement.
ATGGACTGTGCAGCAAAATAAGGACAGATTAGGCTTGAAGCATCAGTGTGAAGGAAACAACCTTTATGAGCCTCTGCAGGTGGTGCAGTTCCCTGCAGACACCCAGCTTGTGCTTCTTTTATTACTTCCACCAAGGTAAGTCTGTCTGCCTGTCTGTCTGCCTGTCTATCTGTTTGCCCACCTGTCTATCTGCAACATATCCAGTGTAGGAGCCATATTTGGGATTTGGTTTGTCACTGTGTTGAGCTGTGCAACTGGGTTGCCATGGCAATGCACCGGTCTGGGGTCACGTGGGCATAGGTGGTGGCTTCCGGGTAAGCCTTCATAAGTGGCATGCGCTCACCTGCACACAGGTGTAGGAGAGGGGAGCTGGGTCAGCGTATTTTCTTTGTTGACCGCTAGCTTTGCAGATGTGAATGTAAGCGTGTATGTAAGAAGGGAAGCTGCTTAACAATAAATACAGCAAAACCACAATATGAGTGTGCTCATCGCACATACCAGCATGGCAGCGCATCGGACAAAAATAACCAGGACCTATACTCGCCCCCTCAGGCGACTAAGGATTGTGTAGTTGCTACATCATGGATGACACAAATGAGTCACTTATCCAACACAGCATCCACATTATGCTGTTAGGCTCATAATAAACACCAAGAATAGAGTTCAATGTGTAAATATTGTCATAAAGAGAGTCACATCCACAGGAAGTCACATTTAAAATAAATAAAATGATAAATATTGTTTATCTCTGTTCAAACAAAAGGCTCCAAAGTTTCTTTATTTATTAGAATTTATTCTCACAAGTATAAAAACATGATGGTTAAGCTGCCTACGAATGTAAATCCAGTTTCACAAAAAACAAACAAAGGAATCATTTAGTTCTGTAAACAGGAGAAACAATTTCACAAAGTATCATCTGGAAAGTTCCTGACTCCACATCACACACAATAACCCAACAAAACACCGTTACAGACTTTATCTGATTCACATCTAGAAAACGGAACATGTTGAAATACTCTTTTACATCAAGTTCTCAGTAAGACATGCTAAAAAACACACCAAAAACCATTAATCCCATTTTCACTGCAAAACTTTGTTCAAACGTAGCACCAGTCTAATACAGATTTACTAGAAAAATACCAGTCAATACTTATTGATAAGTCTGAAAAAATACAATAATATGTAGCAAACCTCATCTAATAAGTAAAAAAACAAAAAAACTCAAAAAGAAATTAAACAATAAACTCATGGATAACTTGAATGAGTGACGCAGCATCCACATGCTGCTGTTAAACTTGTAATAAAGAGTAAAAAAGTAATAAAGTGTAAATATCATCATAAAGAGTCACATCCACAAGCCTGAATCAGCAGATTACTTTTCTCAAATTAACACAGTTTGTAGTTTCTGTTTTCATTCGCAGCATTTTCAGATCAGTACAGAAATGTAAAGAAATAACATGAAGTTTAATGATATTTAAACCAGTTATTATACATGTGATTAGTTACCTCTCCCATCTCATCTGGTCCACCTGTAGGATTTGATCTTTATTTCAATCAAACTGCAGTTTAACACTTTCAGAAGAACTGGGCAGAAACATCCCATTTTTTAAATCTGAAAACTTTACTCGACCCTTTAACAAAATATGAAAGAAAAAAGTAATTTATTTTTTGGAATCTTTACTTTTTATTACCATGTAATATGTCTAAATTATTATCATGTAATCTTCTGCTTTCTGGTGTTCACCAGGGTGTAGGAGACCAGTATCTTATGGTGAACAACTGGGTTTTAGGTCAAGTTTCTGCCATAAAATCATGCAAAATGTCTCAAAAACTGTATGTATCACACATGATATTTCAGGCTTTAAAGGGTTAAAGACAAAAAAAGTAGCATATAATCATAAACTAATATAAAAAAGCCATTTAGAAATGATAACATTTAAATAATAAAAAAAAACAACAGTAAATACACCATAAAATCATGGAGTTGTGAGAAATGCAGCCTGAACTGCATTTAGAGGAAGATTGAAACTCACTACAAATCAAGAGTATTTTTACACTTTCTGTAAAAAGGAATGAAGCCAAATCTGGCAACACTGTAGAAGATTGTATTCAAATTCAGAGATAACAATATTCACTGAAAGGAGGAGCAGTATATTTATGTAAACTTTGGTTTTTAGTGCTCTTTAATCTCTAAAGAAATAACGTTGAAGATGTTTAAGTGTGACATTTCTCCCAGTTTAACCAGAAAACATGTATTAAGTGTTTGTTCACATCACAATAACGTAACGTAATAACGTGTTTCAACTCCGAGGTAAAAACAGAGAACTACATGAGAAATGAATAACTTTCCAAATAAAAAACTTGTCTCCTTCTACATTAATTCTCAACCATCTGCAGGTAAGAACTAAACACAAAGTAATGTTATTCACCCTTTTCAGCACCTCTGTGTAATCCCTTCACAGCATCGTGTTCAGCATGAAATCACAAAAACAAGGAAAATGCACCATTTCAAGCCGTTATTGTAAACTTGCAACACTTTGCATTGAAAACAAATGTAATGGTAAATATAACATTAAATGGCAACAATTTAAACTGGTCCAGTTTCTTCAAAACCAGTTTCAGAGAACAGTTTGGAATAGTTCTGAAAGCACTTATTGTTATATCAGATGTAAAATAGGATGATTATTATTTTAATACAGTAACAATTTCTTTTTCTTGGAAGAGATCTTTTCTTTGAATGTTTCGAGGAAGAAAAAAAAATCCTCAGTGAGAACATTTCCTCTCTACGTGGTCTGGCCCCTCTGTACTCCTCTGAGCTGCTTTCCTCATATTCACCAGCCCAGTGCCTCAGATCAGCTGATCAGCTCCTTCTGTAGGTACTGAGGTCCAGGAGGAAGCTCAGAGGGGACAGAGCCTACTCTGCTCTACAACTATGGAATATACTTTGCAATGACACATTAGAGAAGCCACATTACCTCCATTTTTAAAATCTGCCTGAAGACCCATTTTTATGAACTAGCCTTTAAACCAGTATGAGACTCAAAGTTTTGTTTCTTTTTCCCTTTTATTTGTTTTCAATGTGTTTACTTCTTTTAATTGTTTTAAACTTTTTTATTGTTTTTTTTTACATTTTACTGCTTTTATTTTTAAATTACTCTGGTTTTACTTAAATGTTTAGCACTTTGTGGCAACTGGTGGTGTGTTAAAGTCATAATTTTCCAAATTGCTTAAGTACAACAGGAAGCTACCCAGAATCCTCTCATTCTGGGCATGAACATGAAATTATACACATATTATCGTATCAAGGTGCATTATAGCCCAAAGGGGTTGGACATCCATGAGATACTGTGTAAAATGGTGATATAAACAGAATGTAATAATTTGCAGATATCATCAACCCATATTTTATTACCAACAAAACCTAAACAGGTGTTGAAAAACATTTTATAGAAAATATGAGCTAATTTTGAATTTTTTTTAATATATAAAATGTATCATTCTGAAATGTGTTGCTGCAATCAATTTCAAATGAGCCAGTATTTTCCATGAGATAGTTATTAGTCTTATCTTCAACATACAGTATATGTCCTATTAGATATGCCATATAGGTTAAAGAGATATGCAATTTATTAGATTCTGTCTTTATTTACATTTTAGGTAGCATCCCCACTTTGGATTTAGGATCGATGATGACATTCTTATGAATGTTTGGTTAAATTAACTGGCAAAAAACGCAGAGGATTTGGTATGAAGCTCAACAGCAGGGTAGAGGGGTTCATTAAAAACCGCAGTGTAAGTGTGCAGTGGGATCAGACTATCAGAGGAAACTTTATAGAAAGACAGATTGCCAGCCACCCAGTCTAGGTACACCCCCACCTTGCTGGTGGGCCTTCCAAGTGAAGACACATTAATTTTGATGTTGTTGTTCAAAACATAAAAAACATCATCCGAACAAACCAAACACCAAGATTTTTCATTGTGTCCCAACACATCACCCGGCTCCACTTTCATGTCAACTTCTTTGCACATGGCCCCTATGCTTAAAGGCCCAAACACCTCCACCTCCCAGTAGCAGCGCCCAGTTTGGCCCTGCTCACACAGCACTTGCTGATGGTGATCACACCTTTTTGTGGGATGTGGATGCGGCAGGTTATCCTCAATCCAGGTCACCTTTGTGTTTCTTTCAGAGAGACGTAGGTTCCTTTGTGCTGTGTTGGGATCCAAAGTCAGCTCACAGGCATCTGGATGTACAAATATAAAACATGATACTGTATTCTCGGAACTTGTTTGATTTAATAATAATAACTAGAAAATATACCCAAACACTTACATTTCCTTAAACCAGGTTTGATCCTGTGACTTCCACCATAGTCAAAGCTAAAGAGAAGAAATGAAAACAGGCTGTAAGGTCTAAAAAATGCACTCCAATACTATAACTCTAGCAAGGATGCAAGTATGTACAATTACTTGAGATTCTTCAGTTTATATTGTGGGTTATCTCTAAGCTCAGAGAGCATCTTCGCTCCAGAGTCTCCTGGATGGTTGTAGCTCAGGTCCAGCTCTAGCAGGCAGGAAGGGTTGGAGTGCAGAGCCGATGACAAATATGAACACCCTGCCTCTGTAACCTGACACCCAGACAATCTGGAAAACAGAGTTCAAGTAGCTGGGTTAATGCATAAAATTATTCTAGCATTAAACGAAGTAAATAGGACTAGTTCTCTGAAAATGCTGCAGCTAAAGTGATAGTTTGATGCACAGTGCTCAACACCAGTTCTTAGAAAGGATCAAATGGCTGGAAGGAGGTTGAAATGGATTTTCATACAAAGCAAGTTCCACAGACCAACTCACCTAAGTTGATCCTACTAGTGGATCCATTTACCATGCAATAAGATCTTGAAAAAATAATAAATAACAACTCAAGATAGCAAGAAACTGGGTTTGAACAACTGGAATCATACAAATGTTCTAATGCTGCATGAAATTACAGAAGACTTTTTACAGTAGCCACCTATATTAGCACACAACATTTTTATGCTAACACAAGTGAAATATTTGCTAACCATCATAATCTGATCTGACACATAAATACCTCAGTATCTCCAGTTTGCAGCTTTGTTTTGACAGTCCATCACAGAGCAGCTTAACTCCTGAATCTTCTAGATCATTGTTGCTCAAGTCCAGCTCTCTCAGAGCAGAGTGGTGGAACTCCAGAGCAAAGGCCAGGTATTCAACCCACTCTGCTTCTACTTTGCAGCCTGCCAGTCTAAAAACAGAAGGTAATATTATATTAAAACAACAGCTTTGCAATGTTAGATAAAAAGTACACTAAATACTGGAAGTTTTTTTTTAGCACATCCCTAGTTCATGATCAACACCTCCTGTTATCTCAGTATAATCAATGGTGTTCCCCAGGGATCAATCCTGGGGCTACACATGATCATCTTATCTGTGGATAGGGAAATATCTAAAGTTTAATTTTCTATATGTGTGCTAAAAAATACTCCCAATATTCTGCTCTGCATTTAAAATAAATGAAAATCACTGTTTACCATAAATTCTTTAAATTTGTGAGAACATGTGTAAGCACTAAAACGACACCATGTTTATAACCTTGTACATGTATAGTTTTAGTGCCAGGCATACAATATTAGCACTACCTAAAAGTTTTGTACACTTTCTTGTAACTTAGAATTCAGTACCTGCAGGTGAGCATCATTCTGTAGGGCATTCAAAAATGCCCTACAGAATGATGGGGTTGGTAGACTTGGTTGGTAGGATAATACCAGAGTTAGAGTTGGTAGCATAATAATTCATGCTACTCCTGACCAAAACATTTGACAACATTTTTAGAAAGAATCTTACTTTGCTTTCTTGCTGCACCTCACAGCTGGTATCAGCCTCCTCCTGCCTTCATCTGATGTATTGTAGCTCTTCAGGTCCAGCTCATTTAGTTGATCCTTTGAGATCTGCAGCATGTAGGCCAGCACAGAGCAATGTAGTGGAGTCAACTCTGTTTCCAAACGATCTGCTAGTTTGAGATATTCCTGAATCTCGTCTTTGACTTTGTGGTCCCTCATCTCCACCATGGCCTGGAAAAGGTTGATGTGGTCATCTGGGGTTATGGTCTTCCTTCGGATGGATCTGAGGTAAGTCGAGATTTTCTTGTCTACGTCTTGGTTTGGGTCCAGTGGAGTCAGCAGACCCTTAAGGACTCTCTGGTTGGGTTCAACCATCAGGCCGAGGAGGAATCGTAGGAAAAAGTCTAAGTGACCAATCTTCTTCTCCAAAACTTTCTCTACTGTTATCTTAAGAAGATCAAGTAAATCATGTTCTTCATCTCCGAGATTGAGGAAACTGCTGAGTTTATCAATGTTCTTGGTTGTGAAACATTCATAAACATGAACAGCAGCAAAGAACTCCTGAACAGTCAGATGCACAAAGAAGAAGACTCTTTTCTCAGATAGAACGTCCTCTTGCCTAATGACCGTGTTAAAAAATCCAGAGTAGATTGAGGCTTCTTCGATATTGATACCACAGCGTTTCAGGTCTTCCTCATAGAAGATGAGATTATTTTCCTGAAGGTGGATGAAAGCAAGCTCGCCAAGTTTCAGAAGAAATCCTCTGTGTTTTTTCATGAGTTTCTCTTTGTCTTTCTCCATCTTCTTGTCATATTTTCTGTTTCTGCGCTTCGTCTGGGCAAATAGGAAATGTGCCATCATCTCTGTCAGAGTTTGAGGAATCTCCGTTTCTTCTTCTCCTCCAAAAAC
>JBAMHV010000005.1:1347323-1367858 GCA_037177535.1 Pseudomugil gertrudae | reverse complement strand
GATGAATGTGTTGATACAGTAACAGCTTTAATGCGTACAACACTAGACAATGTTGCTCCTCTAAAAAAGAAGATAATGTCCCAGCTTCGAGCTTTCAGACAGATATCAAGGAACTTGGAAAGGAAATGGCGTTCATCAGGCCTGGAAGAGTCTCACCTAGTGTGGAAAGAAAGTTTAATGGTGTATAAGAAAGCCCTGCGTAAGGCCAGAACAGATTATTACTCATTATTAATAGAATAGAATTGAATTGAATTGGTGTCGCGTCTTTCTCTTCTTTCATCCTTTGAATCGTTTTAAAGCTCCCAACAAGGCTTTTATTCTGGTTTAAACTGGAGGTTGTGTTTGTCAGGATCTCTTTGGAGACTTTGGACGCTGAACTGAAGCTACTTGAAGATCGCACACACTCGTTAGAAAAGAGCGTCCAGGAAGACGCAGAGCTGCAGGAGGAGCTGGACGGCTTCCTTCAGGTATGCATGTCGCTCACAACTTCCAGCCAAGTCACAAAAGATCTTATAAGGGCGGGTTTATACTCATATTTGTTACGTTTTTTTTTTGTAAGACAGAAAGTTGTTTTGTTTACCTGCTTTACATGTTTCGACCACTTCCTGTGGTCTTCCTTAGAAGCGTCACATGATGTTATAGATAAGAAAGGTGATAAGGAGATAAGAAAGCGGACACCATGAACCGGGATGAAGGCACATACTCCCTGTCACACACCTGGGATGCAGTCCTGGAGAAGGCTTTAGACAGCAGGGGGCTGAACACCTGAACAGCCTATAAGACACGTCACAATAACATCATGTGATGCTTCTGAGGAAGACCACAGGAAGTGGTCGAAACATGTAAAGCAGGTAAACAAAAAAACTTTCTCTTACAAAAAGAAGCGTAAAAAATAAGTTTAAAAAGAAGACAGTATGAAGCTTCAACAAAGGGTTTATACTCACACGGTGTCTGCATCAGGTCAGTAACACACTAACCATCATACACATCATACACATACGTCCACCTGACATGCTAACCAGCTAAACTGGTCTTAATAGTCGTTTAGGATGATCTGTAGACTTTCTGGTCCCAGTCAGGCCATGTGGAATGGGATGTTCACTGGTTGTAGCATCATGGTATTTGGTCTCTAGTGGCTCTAAATCAGTGGCATGATGACTAAATGATTAAATCTCCACATTTTCTCTCTGTTTTAATGCAAAGAAGCACATTAACAAGATGTTTACATTTAACAAACTGTCCTTTTACAAAATATTACCCTCCATCTCTGTTTGTGGATATTATACAATCCCTCTCTCTCTCTTTATCTGGAGTCTGGTTGGTTAAAGACAAAGAAACAAACACTCCTATGTATAACTAGTTATATCGCCACTGACACAGACCTTATAGTTAACACACGATAGCAGAAGCTGCTGCGACCTGTTGGCTCGCAGACAAACCTGACGTTGTTGTCTTTTAGAGCGCCTCGTCGTCTCTGCGCTCGCTGCGAGGTAGCCGGCTGCTGCTGAGGCAGGAACGCGGCGCTCTGGTCGACTTCCTCTGCGAGGACACCGAAACGTTCAGACTGGAGGAATGCTTCAAGATCTTCAACAGCTTCTGCACCATGTTTTCCAGCGCTGTTAGGGTACGCACACAGAAAATATAGCCTAAAAACCCCCAATAGCATCTTCTGCTCTTCTTCACTTTGATTTAACTGTGACGTATCTTATGTGATAGTAGTTCATTGAATTAATAAGTAATTTATCTTGGCTGTAAAGGAAAACATGGAGAGGGAGGCGAGGACGGCTACTCGTCGTCAGAGAATGCAGGAAGAGGATCAGAAGAGGCATTCTTGGTCTGGAGGCGAGGAGGTAAGGAGGAGGCACACTTAAAAACGAATATGCACCCATCCAGGACGTTCCATGAGCTTCCTCTGTGTCCTCCTGTTGTAGGTGGAAGGAGCATTTGACTTGCTCTGCAGCGGTGATGTGAACGTTGGGTCGCAACGTGACAATGCAGAGTCCATGCTCTATTCACTTCTGAGCAGCTCACCAAAACTGCGGACTCGCTCGCGGATTCATGTAAGCCACCTGCGAACTCGAATCAACCCATCCTGTGCAGCTTCTTCAGCTGACGAGCGAGGCCTGAGTAAGTTACTGGAAACTGGCTCCATACCTGCTCAGCGAAGGGGAAGCAGGGATCTAATAAAAGCCTCACCTAAACTCCAGCTGCATTCAGGACTCTCTGCAGCTAAGACCACAACTCGCAGCCAAATGGACTCACAAAGCCTCTCAGTACCTCTTACAACCTCCTCATCCAGCCAGGACGACACTAACCGTACCACTTACCTCAGCAAGGAAGATATTGCAAATCAAGTAGTGGATTCGAACCAGCAATCGGACTATAGCAGCAGTGGAAATAGCCATTTAGACACGCATTGTAGCAGCCAGGCGACAGCTCAAGCCGAGAAGACCAACACCGATAAAAAGGCTGAACACAGATCAGCTGTTAAAGGAAGCATATCTCCGGTCGTACTGGAACATAAACTGGTGCCTAAGCTTAAAACGTTTGAGGTCACCGGCCTGGCCTACAATAACGAAGCTCATTGCATCGGTCATCTCCAAGAGGACTCGGTAACCACAGATTTGGAAGATGCGGGAGCGGACGAATCCCAAAAGAAGAAGGTAGAAAGTAAATTCAACCAGACTGGGAATGCAGAGAAACCAGTTGTAATGAGATCGTCGCCACAAAGGAAGGAAAATGAAGAGCAGGGAGACATGGTGACTGTATGGTGCGTGACGGGTGTATGTGAGGCCACTGGTGAAAGCACACAAGCTCAAACAGAGATGCATCAATATGGGGGTGATAATCAAGGAGGATATCAGCAAACTTCCTCTTTCCCAGCCAATCACAGGCCTTCAGAGCTTCAATCGGCCAATGAGAGGCCAGTGCCTGTACCGATCAGCAGCCAACCAGTGCCGGTTTCCCGCTGCAACGACTCATCGCTCCATGTTTCATCTGGTACAGCTAATGTAGCAGGGGCTCGTGGTGTGGATGCTTCTAGAGAGTATAAAAAGCCATCCAATCAGGGGAAAGGGGCAGATGTTTCAGCCAATGAAGAAACCGATGTGTTATCAGTTCTAGAACAATCAAGCAGCAATGAGATTAAAGACAAGACAGCCTCTCGGACTTCCAAAGTGACCACAAAAACCTTCCCTACCTCTAAACCAGGGATGAAACCATTAACCCCAAACACCTCTTCAGTAAGAAGATCCAAGTCAGAATGCACCTTAACCCAGTCTGAGAGCCAGAGCACCAGGCGGGTCATTCCCATCAGGACCAGTCGAAGTGCTACATCCACAACCAACCATCCCGAAAAGCCTGCGGCGCACATGCGAAGCGCCTTGAGAACTCCTCGCAGCAGCAGCACCTCTCAGCAACAGAGGTCAGCGACTGCTCATCCACCCCAACGATCCGGACCCAAAGAACCGAGAGACCAGAAGGTGTCGACCGTCCAGGGATCCGGTCGAGATCTAAATCAGGGCTTGCAAAGAAAGCCGTCAAACCGGAAGCCCGTAACAAAACCCAAAACCCACACAGAGGAAAAATTATGCGTCTCCAAGCTGACGGCACTCCATCAAGGTGGACGAGAAGGTAGTGCGAGTGCTCCTGTCACTCCTTTGCACAAAGCCAAAATGCCTTCGTCATTCGCTCGAAACACCGCGTCATCCTTTTTCAGACGGTCCCAGACCATCCTTGCTTCCTCGTCCTCACCCAGCACCGGTTCCCCCAAATCTTCCACAAAGGAGTCCTCCTCTGTCGCTTCCACCGTTGACTCCTCAACTCCGATCAAAACAGGGTCCCCAAGACCCAAAAGCCGAACAGCAGATCTCCGCAACGTCATCTCCTGGTCCCCGCTGAGGGGGTCTCAAAGTGCTAAGCCATCTACTCTGTCGCCGGCTTCCCCGAAAGGCCGCCACCGGATCGACGGCAGCAGCTTTTCTGACAAGCCCGCTCATTCCCGGGACTCTGTCAGAGCCACCAAGCCGAGCTGGAGATGAGACGCAGGATGCCTGGGTGGAGTGTCCTCGCTCTTATACCGGAGCTCCAACATTCCAGCCTCTAACTCAACGTTTTCCACGTCTGAAGCCGCAGGACTGAAAGCACTACTTTATCGTTCCTGTGTTTTATCTTTCAACACGAGCTCACAAAGAGCTTTGAACTATGACAGAAGGTTGTGATTATTAGATCCAAGTAAATGCTGAGGTTGTATCATGACACTCAGGTCTTCTGGAAGCGTCTGGAAGCCCATCCCAACACAAAACAGTGAGAAAAGGTTTTAATCCGAGGTCTTTGGCCTTTTAACATCATAGAAAACAACAATCATCTTCGTATGTTTACTGTTTATAACCCTTTGATATGTCAAATCATTGTCGTGCATAAGACGAGTATCAGATTGTCTACAGCACTGGTTCTAAAACCGGAGTTTGGGACCCCCCATTGGGGTCCAGAGATAAATTAAAGGGGTTGCCTGATGATGGTAAAAGTATTTGGCCTCTATTTATCAAATAATTTTGGGATTTTCTTCAACCAAACCCTTAATACGAGGGTGATTCTGTGAAATCAACAGTTTATAGCTGTATACATGCCTTATATAAAATCTAAAGTAGGTATTATCTCTGTGAGATACGCTGGTCATGTAAGTGCCTTGAAACACTTGGGAACAGAATTCACCTTATTTATGAAGATTTTCCAGCGTTACAGCTGCAAGACGACCCATCTATAATGCAATTACAGGTTATCGGGTTTGGGGGGGTTGCAAACATTAACATATGTTTTATATATGTTATTTTAGAGGTTGTGACATGTTTGAGAACCACTGATCTACACCTTTCACCATAAAGTGATGCATAAGGTCTCAGAAACAGTATTAAACAAAGGGTTAAGGCATTTTCTCTGCATAGATGTTGGATTAGTTCCTGAAATCTCATTCTGGTTTACTCGTTTCCTCCATGTGAAAGGTTTTATAAAAACTCTTGTTGAAAGGAGCCTTGAAAAGCAACAAAACAACTGTTTGTGTTTGGTAAGATTATGGTGGCAGGTGGAGGGAGTATCTATAGTGATGTTATAGTGATTAGAAATCAGTCAGTTTAAAGAATTAAAGCCAAGGAATGTTTTAATTAAAATATATTCAGTTTTTTGGCTTTTTTTAAGGTCCGAGTCAGAAGAAAAATGATTTCTTAGCATTTTAAAGGAAGTGTAAATAAATTTAGTACATGTCCCTTTAAGGAACGACCTAATTCAAGCGCAATTTAGTGTCATTGGATGACTGGCCAATTCTTAAAATGTTGCTTAGCAGCACTACTTTCACTTTGATGCCCCCGATTGGCTAATTCAGCATGTAGTCTCCTCTCTGAGCGCTTTCCCACCCATAAAAGTCCCATGTTGACTCATCTTCTCTCTTGCACTGTCACACTATCCCTTCGTTTCCCTGCTTCATATCGGTTCTCGTCGGTGAAACAGACACTATTCAGGTGCAAACCAGCCACTGGGTTTACATCCAGAGACCAAAGCAGCAAAAGAAGTCAGGAAATGTGCTTGGGGTGGAAAAGTGTTGGTATGAGGGGCTAACAGTACAAGTAGGACAGAACGTATGTGGAAGTGTTGCCTTAAGGAGGTTTTACGCTGTGGTAACAATCAGATATCACCAGGATGCTTAACGTTTGCTAGTTTTGATCTACAGCAGCTAGAAATGGCACAGTGGGCATGTTTCAGGAGAGCAGGGCATGAAGGGAGTCCATGTTTGGTTGTTCAGCCTTGACAGAACCCGCCTTGTGTACATTCTAGTCATTTCAGACGCTTTTCTCCAAAGCGACATATATTTGGGATGGGGGGGGGTTCAATGTCTTGCCCAAGGACACTGGAATCAAACCACCAACTTTCCGGATGGCAGACGACTGCTCTTACCTTCTGAGCCTCCTACAGTTCATTCTGCATGCAACATGCTCTGAGTAAAGGCAGCGTACACATCTGAGTGTAAACAGGGCCTGGATGTAATGCATTAGCATCCATTAGCATAGCCAGGCTACTATGAAGCAAAAGTATAAGATTATATTGATGAAAAACCTAAATACCACTACCTAACCCTCCCTTTGGTCCTGTTAGTGGCTTTAAAAGACACTAAATACCTCTGTGTTTGTCTGCGTTGGGTTATGTTGAGGTGTTGCATGGTTTACTTTTAACCCTGTTTAGCCGACGTGATTCCAGTTTAAAGATTAAACAATGCAGTGTCATTTCTGGCATTGCTGCAAACAATGTGGTAAACAGTATATTTGTGAGGTTTACATGCAGCGTTCACTTTGCTGGCAAAAAAACCTTCTGAAATGCAGATTTTCCAGTAAAAATGTAAGAAAAGGCAAAGTGAGAAGTTAGAAATGTCTTTGTTGGGCTCAGAAAGCAGGCAGCATCACTTTTCATGAAGCTGTGCAACAGCTTTGAATATGCAAAAAGGTACCAGCTAGTTCCTGAACGTGCATTAAATCCCTGTTGTGCTTTTCTTTTGGTTTGTTTTTATTTATTTTGAGCGGGGATGTTTGTTTGTGTGATTCTCACCATGCACTTTTTACTTCACAAGTACCTGCAAATCTGGTTTGATTAAAGCTGATTTATTGTGTAATTAATGTATTTTTAGGCCTTTATTAATATAAAAGATTTTCATTTGGAGATATTTAAAGTCAGAAAACTCTGTGGTGTCAACTTTGATCTGATATGTGTATATATAATCTGTCTACTAATAAATAATACTTTTGACATAAATGACTCAGAGTACCATCTTTTGTATATTTTACTGACTGGAATAAAATATGATCAATGATGAAATAAGTTAAAAAAAGATGAAATAAAATCACCAAAATGAAACCTGAGCTGGTCAATGCCAGTTTGAGGTTGGTTTTAATGCTGTTCTGGTGCATTTATGGGAAAAAAACAGTAAAATAAGACACCTTATGCCACATAAAGTGGCTTATAAGAGGTTAGGTTAATGGCTATGAATAAATTGATGCTTATATGCTTCAGATAAAAGCATCTGCCTACATCAGTGAGTTATTAAATACCCTGCTGCTAACTGTGGATTAAATTCCTTTATAAAATAAAAATTCCTTTATAAAAATTTATTTATAATGTACTTTATATTTCAAAGAAATCTCAAAGTGCTAAAAACTTGTTTAAGTTGTTATTTAAATGCTCTTTACTGGGAAACTTTGAACAACACACATTAAAATGAAGGCATTTTCTGTTTGGGGCTCACTCGGTTTTCCAAAATAAAACCAGAAAAACATTTTTTAAAGAGAACTTTATTCCTCAATCACAGATTTTCCACTTAAAGACAGAAGTTTCAGAGAACATGGCAGAACCGAACATGGCATAAACTGGTGTGATTAACACGAAGCCTATTTGAGCTTGATGAACTCAGCTGAATCTCCAGCAGAGTTAAAGAGCCAGAGTCCAGCATAGAGCGGCTGAGTGAATGTGGTGTGGACTCTGTGGAGGAGAGTCATTGTTTCAGAGACGCTGTAGAAAGACAGAGTTCCTGCCATGTGATCCAGATACACTCCGACTCTGGAGGAACGAGGACGGGTCACGTCCGTGACCCGTCCTCTGTGCCACAAGCAGCAGCTGCTTGGGTCGAAATAGAGGGCCCAGGATTTGTTATTGAATCCAAACAAACCCGCGTCTTTGGCTTCTATCCTGCGGATGCTCTTGTAAGTCAGCCCCAGACTAACTCCGTTTCCTCTCCACTCCACCTCCCAGTAACAGCGTCCAGTCAGACGCTCTCTGCTCATCACCTGAGAATGAGCGGTGAACCTTTCTGGGCTAGCCGGATAAAACTGTCTCTGATCAGTGAATGTTACCTTTCTGTTTTCCTCAGACAGCAGCAGGTTATAATTTGCCGTATTCGGGTCCAGTGTGATCCGTTTAGCGTATTTTAGGAAGTCAGCTCTGCTAGTTGGTTCTGGTTCTGACAGTTGCATGAACTCACTTAAATCAATGTAGTCTGGTATCAGAGTATCCAGCGTCGCTTTCAGGATGTCCTGTAGGATATCCATGAGCTTTAACACAGCTGCTGTCATCTCCTCAAAGTATGTGACAGGACAGATTTTGATTCTGGATGAGTGTGTAGACTGACTGAGTGCTGACAGTGAGGGGTAGTTGTGTAGAAACTGGGTGTGATCCTCTGTGTGTGAGAGCTGCTCCAGCTCGCCGTCTTTCCTCTTCAGCTCAGTGATCTCCTGCTCCAGATTCTCCTGAAGCTCTTTGACTCGACTCACTTCAGTTTCCTGCTGGGATCTGATCTTCTGCTTCACATCAGAGCTTCTTTTCTGGATGAGACGGATCAGCTGAGTGAAGATCTCCTCACTGTCCTCCACTGCTTTATCAGCGGAGCCATTGATGGCCTCCACCTCCTGTTGAAGCAGCTTCACATCTTTCTCTCCGTCCTGGATTCTCTGCTGGATTTGTTGTCGATTCACCTCCAGCTCCTTCTGCTTCTCAGCTCTTTCTGCTCTAGCTGCTGACTGGTATTCATTCGTTAATATCTTCATCACCTCATCATGTCGAGAGTGGATTTCCTCCTGGACCGTCTTGGAGGGGTAGATCAGCTTGTGCTTCTTCAATGGTGGAGCATTATAATGAGGTTGGATGTGATTCTGACAGTACGCGGCCCCACAGACCAGACAGGACTTGATGGCTTTCAGCTTCCTCCCAGTGCAGACATCACAGGCCACATCTTCAGGTCCAGCATAGCAGTGATCAGCTGGAGCAGCTTGGAGTCCAACCTTCTTCATCCCTTCAATTAAAGCTGCTATAATGACATTTTTCTCCAGGACAGGCCTCGGTCTAAAGGTTTTCCTGCACTGAGGACAGCTGCACAATTTCTTCTTACGCTCACCATCCCAGTGGGCTTTAATACAGTTCCTACAGTAGCTGTGACCACAGGGAATCGTCACCGGATCTATCAGGATATCCAGACAGATGGAGCAGGAGAAGGCTTCTTGGTCCATTTCACTTTTTCTAGAGCTTTGATCAAAACTTGAAGTATATCTGCTGTAATGAAAATTAAGATGAAAATTAGCCCATGCATAAGTTGATACACGCACCATATTTGACTTTTGGTTGATGTTTTTCTGCAAAGTTTTACAACTACACTGAAAAGAAACATCTAGGACACAATCAGCATCACGCTGTAGACTTAACAGGACCTAATGTAAGAAAAACAACATTAATCATTCACATTATAGTCGCATTTTACGACGTTCTTAATAATAAACGGTATCCTCCACTCTGACCAATCGCATCGTTTACATCGCGTCACGTGACACGCTGAACGGCCAATGGCGACAGAGAAAATCAGTTTGAATGAAAACATTAATAGTTAAGTAAAAAGCTACAGAGAAATCCTTGTGTCAGCGCATTTATATATCGTGGTCACGTCATTTTATACAGATAAATTTGCAGTTATTGGTGCGAGCTTTAGGCTGCTGCGTGAACAAGTAAAAAAAAAAAAAAAAAGAAAAAACAGCCAGAAGGAAAGCATTTTCTGAACGTCTTACCTTTAGCAACGAAGCTGAACAGAGCAGAAAAAGTTACGGAAGTCGTAGAAAACACTGATTCTCGTGTATGTAGGCTGGATGTTTCGAGCTTTGTCTTATAACCGTTCTTCTGTTTTATATGGAGCTCTCAACGCTGTGAACAGGGAAGTTAGGGAACACACAGTGGCGCTTTCCAACAACCAGAGTTTCACCGTGACGTCACAACATAGCTGCGTGCGCATCCCGGAAAGCGGGAACCAGATGACACACCCCCAGTTATTTCTGAAATCATGACAAACAGCGAAACAGTTGTTTTCACTCAGAATAAATTACCTTAACAAATGTAAGAGTAAAAAAAAAAAAAACGTCCACAAATCTCCGTAGGCTCCTTCGTTTCGGATTTTCTTTCTTTCTATCGCCATACTTTATGTGCAACCTTTTGATTATCTGTTCTCTACATGTCTTGTAATTAAAAAGTCTTATAAAAATAGTTTAAAACGTGGTATTTCATCAGGCACATGCGCAACAGCCATCAGCACTTGTAAAAGCAAATACTACTGCACCTGAAACTCTATAAAGCTCCAGTGACATTTGCTTTATTTAATTAAGATTTATTTGTAAATGTATTACATTCACTTGAGAGGAAACAAAAGTTAGAAAGTATTATTTACACATAATTTAGTAATATGTGCAGAATCATAAGCAGAAATAATGTTATTAAATATTTCATGGATGATCTTATTTTACCACAGAGCTATTTGGTTTTTAGCTCGGTTTGTGCAGTAACAACAGCTACAATGTGAAGACAGGCATAATAGTCAGATTCCAATTTTGATATTTATTTTATTTCTGGCTTAAAATGGACGAAACTAAACTACATTCATGATGCTCAGTCAGGTGGAAGCTCATTTTCTTCTGCTGGCAGCAAAGTGCTGCTCACTCCGGATGTTAAAAATCATGTCTGGAGGTACTTCTGAAACCTTTACGATGACGATGTCAGCCACTGCTGCAATCCAATTCAAAAAGGGCCTCTAAAAAACCTCTGTTTCAACATCTGTTTAATTAAAATATTAATTTGTAAATCATTGCAATCTGTTGTTTTGGGAGTATAACCCATCTGTTAGTAGGAATTAGCTAAAAACGGACAGATTTTGGCTCCAAACTGGACTTTTAATCAGCAGATCTTATATTCAGGAGTGCAGTTCAGGAATTTCTGGTAAGTTTGTCAATAATGTTTAAGTTGCTTTATCTTTTTCATTATTTAAGGTTGTTTTAAGGCAAACAAAGCAGCAACAGGAATTGGAAAAGGCTTCCTAAGCTGAAAATCACCATCTGCATCTTGAATATGACACACTGAACCATGTTTTAATTAATTAGTTATAAAAACATCTATTTTTATTCATTATATTATTGCTAAATGGCACAACAGCCCATGTCTGTAGCTGATATTATTATTATATCACACTTGTAAGCTATGTTTGTGCTTTCACATTCTGGTCTGTGTATTATCAAATTACTGTCTAAGAAATAATGCAAGTGATTAAATTAACTTTTAAGGTAAAAAAAAAAGAGAGACTGTTCAAACAAATGAGCTGATATGTAAATCCAGTCTGGTTATTGACCACTCAGGAATGTGTTGTGTGTGTTGAGGGTTAGGCTTTTATACAGTCAATGGTCCAGACAAAGAAGAAACATAAGTCTCTTTATATAAGTCACTTTCTCCTGTGTATGCTCTCTCCTTTGTAACAGTGATCGTACCCACAACGGTCACATCGATGGCCGATCGGTCTTAGCATGGCTGTACGGCCAGATGCTGTCATGCAAATCAGCTGACTTTCCAGGACCGATTGAATCTGTGCAGATCTCCTTGCAAGTCAGGAACTCTGAACAAAGAGCAAACTTCTGAACACAAGAGTGTTTCTGTATAGTTTAATTAACACACGGCGACACATTGTGATGGGTTGGTGGTCTTTTTATCAGCTGGAGGACCAAAACAACAACACTAAATTCATGTATGGGTTGCCTGCTGTGAGTCTGCTTGCATGCTAAGAACATGTCATTACATATGATGACTGTAATGAAAAGAAGTCCTAAATAGATTTTCTCTATGCCCGTGCACCATGAAAGCATATAAAATAGTAGCTAGAACCATAGAATTGTGTATCAAATAAAATGTAAACAACTTTCCATACATTTCCTGCATCATTAGTGTAATAAACTGTTCAGTATGGCAGTCTCGTCACCTACTAACATAACTACCTAACGTTTCCACAACGTGTCTGATGTAACATGAAGATAGTGTATCTTTCTCTGCACACTTTCATTAATAATGTCTGTTCTTCATCTGATTAAAAACATGGACAACACGAGTTGGGTTCAGCTGTAATTAGATTAGATTATTTTTATTTGAAGGGGACAATGCAATTTTATAAAACACGTGATACATGAGTAAAAAAAGGCTATTTTTCATCGTCCTCTGGCCATGATGTTAAAAAAGCAGTAAAATACATGTATAGGAAAACTCAGACATACACAGTAAAGACAGTACTAAGGGCTAAACAAGTTCATGACACAACAAGAATAGAAATACATAATTATAAGAGCAATAAAAACATATAAAAAAGTACAGAATACAGAAATATGTAGGTTTAGTGTTGACAGGTGTATGTATTGATGAGCCACTGTTTTAAATGTAAGACGTTGTAAGTTGGCAACTGGTAATCTTTAGACATTATATTGCCCCTGGACTATATTACACCCCTTTAGAGGATTCTTGTGACCTATTGCTGAAAATCTGCAATTTAATCTCTGTCATATAGATGTGTTACTTTATACTATGTAGTAAGAGCAGCTGGTTGGTGCTGCTTTCCTACAAACAGGTCATATTAAAAGGAGATGAACACGATAATGAATGTGTTCATAATGTATATCATGGCTCAGACTATGAGGCAGGGTACATCTGCGCTCCCATTTCCATTTGTCACAAACTAAAAACGATATTAAGTTTAGAGAAACTCATATTCGATGATTGAAGTGTTCGGCGGATAAAACGCAAATCTCGTAAAATCTCGTTGGCTGGACGCAATTTTACGAGATTTGCGGCGCACCATACGTTACCACAAAGCGTTATTAAGAGGGTTTTCTACATGCTGCGGAAAAATTACTACAGCTTTTCGAAGCCCCTCATTTCCCTTTCTGAACTCAACATCTCCGTTGTTTCTTCTTTAACGGCGGTTGGCAACTAATATAAAGAACATTACCGCCACCTGCTGGTCCAGAATGGGTCAGACAACAGACTCACAATCTTAATATCTATGGTTAATAATAATAATCTAATGACCCCAACATAGAATGAGCTTAGAGAAAATAAATTAATAAATAAATAAACCAAAACAAAAAATAAAACCTAATAATATTCCTACCTGTGTCCTACTACCACCCTCCAAAATACTCTTTAAATTGAGCTGTCTCATTCCTGACTCCTTTAGTCTTTCCTTCATGGTTTCCCTGCATGCATTATAGCCTCTACACCTCAAAATCACATACTCCACAGGCTCTTCTTCCTCTTGACATAGCTCACACTGCCCTGTTCCATGTTTACCTATTAAAAATAGGGTTTTATTAAGCCCACTATGTCCAATCCTCAACCTGGTAACCACAGTTTCATCCCTTCTGTGCCCTCCCTGTAATCTACATCCTCCCACCTCCTTTTTTATCTGATACAAGTGTCTCCCATTAAATCCTGTGTCCCATTGCTTCTGCCACTCCTGCATTATATGCTTCCACACCACACTCTTCGCCTCGTAGTTTCCTCCACACTGCGCCATCTTAACCGGTCACATGACCTCTTATGCACTGTCTGGACCTATGGTCTAGATGCATAAATGGAAATCATACCATGGATCATACCACACCACGCTACGATACCTTTCTTTATACATTTCTTATTCTGTGATGCATTTTAGAAACTCGTGGAAGAAATTATTTGAGTGAAGGTTTTATTTGGTTAAATAAAGTACAAGCAAAGATAATTGATGAATTCAAGTTAAATTATATAGCACTTTTCACACTGAAGCAAAGATACAGAGTGTCAGCATCTAATTAAAATAGTTCTGTATGTATCCATGCATATAATCAAATTAAAAACACACAAAAGCACACTTTACGTAAACAAATTCCAGTCCCTAATGTCAGGTTTAAGGCTACGAAACCATTTCTATCCACCTCAGAAACAGCGATCAATATGCTGATTCTACATGATCCATTTAACCTACATTAAAAATAAAATGTCAGAATGTTTATATATATATGAACAAACAAACAGTTATTCTCTGTTGGGCTTTAAATGTTCACGTCAAACAACAAGTTTCTATTAAAGCAGAATTTAACGATTGTCCTTTTATAATAATAACTAGAGTTTGTCACAACTGAAGTCTTTCGTAGCATTTGTAGCTTCATCGTTATACGTCACCATGTTAACCAAAACATTTTGGTTGTTAAAAAAACATGTTTTTCCTAATCTGCCCCATCTTTAAAATACATCTAAAAGCAAAAGTGGAATAAAAATAAACACACAAAACTACCAAATAAAAATTTTAACTTAAACCTCTAAGTAACACACGACTTCAGGCAACGTTCAGGAAGCCTCGGATAAAAAAACTATCACAAAAAAACACACAAAAATACATTCAAAAAGAAATGAAACGAACCCAACAATCTGTGATCTTCCACACACTGATTTAATATGAATCAAGTGCGTTGGAGGAGGGAAAGGTTGAAAACATGCATGATTGTGGCCCCTCGAGGACCGGAGCTGGACACACCTGGTCTAAACGTTTAGGTCATGAACACGAGGCCCTGTGCAGCAACGAGGTGATGATGGTAATAATGGTGATGATGGAGATCCCCCCCCCCCACCTTCCTCTTAGTCACGTTGATGAGCAGCATTCAGGCTGACAAACCCAGTTCCGGTCAGACCTACGCTAAATGTTGTATCTTTTAGCTCATAACAGCGCTTCTCCGACCCGTACAGGAAGTTAACTTCCCGGCAACATAAACAAGTAAACAAGCTGCAGCTCGTTTTGTGGCCTAAACCTACAACACTCCATGTATTGCATCTGTTACAGGCACTTTAAGACCTTTGGCATCATTTCAATGGTAAAAAAACGTGATGTGAACGTCTCCTCCGCCCCCTGCTGGATACCAGAAGAACTACACCAAAATAACTCATGATAATACGGTAAATATACCAGACTTTAGATTAAAAAAGGTTCATCTTTAAAGTTTAAAAAGAACACTTTATTAATGTTAGATTATTTATTTAAGATCTGTACTTTAAAAATATTTAAGTCTTTATCAGGACAGACTTATAAAAGCTGGTTTTAGGTCATTTAAAGTCTGGAAAGGTTTTTTTTTAGTAACATATTCCAGTACGCACATTCGGTTCAGTGTCCGTGTTCCTGGATGACGATAAAGCAGCACTTCTACTTCAGCTTGATGAACTCAGCAGAGTCTCCGTAACAGTAATAAAAGCGAAGTCCGACGTATAGCGGCTGGGCGAATGTGGTCTGGACTCTGTGGAGGAGATCCATCCTGGTCTCAGAGACGCTGTAGAAAGACAGAATACCAGCGTGCTGGTCGACATACACCCCAACCGTAAAGGTCTGAGGCTCGAGGATGGACGTTTTGACACCGTTGTGCCAGAAAACACAGCTGTCTTTGCCGCAGCCAATCGCCCAGGAGATGTCATTGCACCCAAATAAGCATTGTTCTCCCATTCCATGCCCGAGGATGCTCCTGTAGGTGAGTGCAACCGTTATGGATCTACCTATCCACTCCACCTCGAAGTAGCACCGTCTCGGCAGAGGGTGTCTGCTCAGGACTTCTGTGCACGTGGTGAATCTGTCTGGATGACTGGGATACAACACTGGCTGCTCCATTAACGTCGCTTTTCTGTTGCCCTGCGATAACAGGAGATGCGGGTTTGCCGTGTTTGGATCCAGACTGATTTCACACGAGTATCTTATGAATTCAGCTCTGGTTTTCGGCTCGGTAGGAGGAAGCAAAACATCAACTTCGATGACTGCCCCTGATATTCTTCTACTAATTCCACCCAGGATGTCCTTCAGCTTCTCTACACACCTGAAAACAACCGATGTTGTGTATCTAAAGTAGCCCCGAGGACGATTAGCGAGGGGGGGTGAGCGCGCCGGTTCCTGGATCGCCGTCACAAACGGGTAGTTGTACAGGAACTGGTTGTGATCCTCTCTTTGTGAAAGATGCTCCAGCTTGGCGTCTTTCCTCTTCAGCTCAGTGATCTCCTGCTCCAGCTTCTCCTGAAGCTCTTTGACTCGACTCACTTCAGTGTCCTGTTGGGATCTGATCTGCTGCTTCACATCAGAGCTTCTTTTCTGGATGACACGGATCAGCTGAGTGAAGATCTCCTCACTGTCCTCCACTGCTTTATCAGCGGAGGCAGTGATGGCCTCCACCTCCTGTTGAAGCAGCTTCACATCTTTCTCTCCGTCCTGGATTCTCTGCTGGATTTGTTGTCGACTCGCCTCCAGCTCCTTCTGCTTCTCAGCTCTTTCTGCTGCAGCTGGAACCGTTTCGTGATCTTTGTGCTCGTCCGTCATGCAGTGAACACAGATGCTCTGCCGATCGGTACGGCAGTAAGTGTTCATGACTTCGTTATGAACCGAGCAGATTTGCTCGTGGAGCTTCCTCGAGGGGTCCACCAGCTTGTGCTTCTGTAATGGTGGAGCATCATGATGAGGTTGGAGGTGTTTCTCGCAGTAAGAAGCCAAACACACCAGACAGTACTTGATGGCTTTCAGCTTCTTCCCAGTACAGACGTCACAGGCCACATCTTTCGGTCCAGCGTATTGGCAAGCAGCTTTAGCAGCATCTCTGGTCATCTTCAGCTCCTGCACCAAAGCTGCTAACATGATGTTTTTAACCAGTACCGGCCTCTGTGGGAAGTTTTCTCTACACTGGGGGCAGGTAGAGAGTCTCCTCCTCTGCTCTTCATCCCAGCAGGATTTAATACAGTTCATACAGTAGCTGTGACCACAGGGAATAGTCACCGGATCCTTCAGGAGATCCAGACAGATGGAGCAGGAGAAACCTTCCTCATCCAGCTTCACTTTTTTCTGCGGCACTTTTTCTGCCATTCTGTGTACTTTGGGAACAACTCGGGGTTTTTATCTGATAAAGTCCTGATGTTAATCTGTGTGCAGTGAATGTGACCAGTTAGGATGTGATTTCCACCTAAAGAAAGCAAAGAAGACAAAGAAATTATGTTAATTCTGCCTAAAACAGCTGTTTTTAAGGAATGTTAAACAGTGTCCTGTTACGTAATGAAACATGCTCACAAAGGAGAAAACAATCATAAGTTTGAAACTATCATCTTTATTTCTCCAACACATGTTGATTTAATTTAATAAATAAAGACCACCACTTATTTTTAATGCAGGTTCTGCAAAAGGCAGCTAACAAAAACATAATTTCTACAATAATGAAAGTGAAAACTAATCTGTATATGAGCCACTGAGGCAGCAAAAGAAAACTTTATTCACTTCTTTTCAGCTTAAATTAATTTTTAAAACAAAGTTACCGTCGTTGCATCAGGATACATAAAACATTTTATTGTTTATCTTTTGGTCTGAAAAGACTGCAAAGTAAATGGTGTGGGTGGGGGATCACGTGACATCTAGAAAACTTATTTACACGGTCACATTCTGGTTAAACTGCGGGAAATACGCATGTTTTAGCGTTTAAAACTCTACAGGACATGCAGAAACACACAACAGATTCATAACAAACATAAATACACACAATTTACCTCGCCCATGCTACTGCCACGGCTGCTTCTTCTTCGCGGGTTTGCATTCGCGGTTTGAAACTACTTCCGGTTTCTTCTTCTTCTTGTAGTTTAGTCAACATATAAACCCAATGGCGCCTTATCGCCACCTCCTGGTTCACATTGTAGATAAATATTAGTATTTTAAAATATGTTTCGAACATAAATAATACAAATAAAAAACACAATAGTTTAGAATAACAATGATCATCATTTCCGATTGGAGATATAACCATACATTGTTTAGAAACTCTTTATTGTCGAAGTTAAACTTGGCAAACTTTATAAATGAAAACTACATTTTCTCGGTGCAGTTTGTTATGCAGTAGTATTGTTTGATATCTCAAAGCACATGATGGTGGAGTACAATATAAGCCAAGTTTACCTGAGTAATAAGGAAATATCTGAGACACTGTTTCTCAAATGGAAGCATACATACCCCTTTGGGTCAGTGGAAACACTCCAGATGGCACGTTTACCATGTGAATAAAGGTGTTTTTCTTTCTCTCTAGAATAAATCCATCTCTTTTGTCTTTTTCCAAGCTCATTTAAACTTGATGCAAAACATGTGAAACTAATGTGAAACCAAAATGTCTTAAAGTTTAGAGGAAAACCATCACAAACTGCACGTTTTATCTGAATAATGAGCTGACTATGACCACCTCATGTAATTGTACTACCAAAAAGCATAGATGGGTATATTTCTGTTTAAACATAGCACACAGGAACACTTTGTGCATGTTAGGAAGTGTTTTGGTGCCGTCTCTTTAAACGTGAACGAGGCATGTCATGCCCCGCCCCCCTACAGATCAAAGGAAGTTAAACTCTACCATGTTCGCCATGTTTGTAGCTTGATAGCAGTGATACGCTAATCTCCTGGCAGAGAAACATTTAATAGGTAACTTTACTATAAATGTCAATGTATCAGATTCACTAATCTGATTACCTGGAAGTCCACGACCTTATTTGGCTGACCCACAGCAAGTACTGTGATGTAATAGATAAAATTTAACAGACTGAAAAATATGACCACAAAGAATATAAAGATATATGTGCAGCATCAGGAGGGAATACATTTACATTTTTTGCATTCATAAAAACTTAAAAGTGCACAAAAACATTGATTTAAGGGCTAAAAAGTTGATTTTGCATGATATGTCCCGTTTAAAGAGAGAAACAAACAAATATTGTTCTGCTCACTATTTCTTATCGTGCAATTTATTTACTTATTGCTTATTGTGGCCAACCGTTACATATTTAATAACACCAAAAGAGAGAAATGAGAGCAGGCATTGCATCCTAGCAGTGTGGACAAATTAAAAACATATATACGTGTGTGTGGGTGTGTGTGTGTGTGTGTGTGTATATAAACTGCTATTATGAATCTCTTACTGACCCTTTCAATGGTTTTCTCACATTACAATAGTTACAACAGCAATTTGAGCATTGAAGAGATACCTGCATCCTAGAACCAGGGCTTACCTCTCACTGACCCCTACATGGCCACTAAACTGAGCTTGTGAAGGCTTTTCATGCTTCCTCATAGACCTGTGGCAGATAGAAGCTGCTGGAACATAATATGAAACTGTGTAGAAGAAATTAAAAACATCCATCCATCCCACGACCCCTGAAGCCAATCCCAGCTGACAAAATTACAACCGTGTGTCATAAATACTTCTAACACCGGGGGCTAGATAATCCTAGTGATGGGACGAGCAGCACTGGTGGTGTGTATCAACATAGAAACGTGTTCAGGTTAGGAGTCTTTCCCAGCAATCTTAATCACTGGTTTAATATTAACGTCTTCTGTAAGTTACAGTGGTATAAGCGGGATAATACAGTGTATGTTTTCAGAAATGAATACACTTCACAGATGATGACTCAGCGTATTCCATTAATTTCTGATAATGGACACCTTCATTGTCCCCTACATAGCCCCTAATATCTATTCACAAAGAAGAAATATGTCCTGCTGGACATTTAGATTATGAGTGCGAGAGATAACTGCCGAAATCTCTAATGAGAAACAAATTATGTTACCATATAAATTGTATTTCTAAAGCAATGGAAATAAAACCATCACCAGGGCAGTAATTCTTTATTCTACTCTTAGTTCTTTATCACTTCGTGTTCAGATCTGTGAGAAGTTCATTGAGGTCGGTGTAGCCGGATACAGTGGATAAGATCTTGGCTCGAAGCTTTGGTTTGAGAAGGTGGCAAGGCACACCCAGCCTCAGAGCCTTCTTCGCCATGGGGCTGTTCATTATCATTGCATCCTCCAGCTGGTCGGTCTCCATGGGAACCTCCTGGTCGTTTGAAGAGCCGACCCCAAACAGGTCTGCAACCAGATCTCTTAAGTCAATAAAGTTCAAGCGGTGGGTTCGAATCCTGTTGTGAACGCTTCTGAAAACCAGGTGGTGCGGCAGGTTCATCCTCAACGCCTCCCGGACTATCTGCGAGTTTTCTGGATTGTTTCCAGGAAGGAAGTTCCTGTAACCCGGGTAAACATAAACAAGACATAACTGAGACGGCTTGTCATTTGATGGCATTTAAAGGCAGTAGAAATGGTCTTTACTCTGATAGCTTTTACTGTTTGAAACATTTTCTTACTGTTCCCTGATGTCCAAATGATAGCAGTCATATGCAGCAGACGTAGCTGAGGGTTGATCAGTATCCTACAAAATAAAAGAAGACAAATAAGATTAAATGATAAACAAGTTGCACTTGTTGGTGACAGTAAAGGCCCTTTTATTTGCCCAAAAATGGGCAAAGAAGCGGCACAGGGGGCTGTGAGGTTGAATGATTCAAATCCATCAAACTCTGATTTGCCTGTAGCTAAAAGCTAACTAAGCTAAGTTGGATCTAACAGGAGATCAAACTTGTTAACTTTACTTCCAAGTCAATAGCCCAAGGTCAAAGTTAAGTCACAAGTCATCCATTTTCTACCGCTTTTCCCTGAATGGGGTCGCAGGGGGGCTGGAGCCAATCCAAGCTCACAACGGGTGAGGTGGGGTACACCCTGGATAAGTTTGCCAGTCCATCACAGGGCCAACACACATAGACAAACAACCATGCACACACACACTCACTCCTATGGACAATTTAGAG
>JBAMHV010000005.1:1316085-1328130 GCA_037177535.1 Pseudomugil gertrudae | reverse complement strand
TCAATTTGCGTCTCTAAGATCCTAAAAACTTGTTTGTTCACGATACCCTGTTTGTTCAGCATCAACACGCGGAACCAATGTGAAGCTAGGAGGCGTTAACATCGATCACTTCCGGGCACATCTACCAAAATAACGCTCCAAAAGGCCATAACGGAAGGAGTATGATGTAAATGTTTTACGTTTTAATATACATTTGAGGCAATATTAAACACTAAAAACTTTATTTAACATGTTTTATCCATACACGAAAAAGTACACGTTAATATGCTTAAAGTTATTTCGTCATTGATATTTATTATGAAAGAAACATCGTTTCCGGTGTACTTTTAATTCTCTAGCTTGACGGGAACAACGACGTTCTCATAGCGTGTGTGAAAAGTGGGTCAAGTCGTGTGCTGCCTTTATACGCGCTTAGAAATATGAGAAGTTTATAAAGAATCACAGCGATTTATTAACACCTTCACGTTTATTTTAACTAAGTACACGTAGTAAGTATTATTTAAAGACGCAATTCTGTATAGCTAATACATTTTCTACTCTTTTAGTTGGATTTCGTAGGCCCTAATAGGCCTACATTTACTTTCATTCTATTCGTTTAAAACCTTTTTTAAGATTAGCAAGAAAAAGAAGATATATTTATCACTCCATTCAGTTTATTAACATTGTTATCTCCAGTTATAAGATATAGTTTAATCTTTATTGTTATTAATTTCGTTCCATTTTACTAGGATGTTTCAAATTCCTACTTTTTTTAAGCGTACTGAAAAGCGTCACATGGCTGCTCGTAAAAGGAGGGAAACGGCAGAAAAATGGCGCCCCAAGCGGCCATTTTGGCTCCTGTAAACGGATGTGCGCTTAGTAACAACATCGTGTTAATCATATAACATTTTATCAATTTTAATGAGCTGCCAAATACAGTCCGTGTATATTTTATGAAGTACACATTTTTATATGTCCACACAATATAATATCCTATATTCCAAACGCCATTACAGGCTGTTTATATGTGAAATCATAAACTAATTCTTAAAAATAATTAAAACATGTTCTGTCGTAGAACTTTTTTCATATTGAATAATCAGACGTGAAGTAAGGAACCTTGTAGAGAGGACATATGCATCACTAATAAACCTGGTGTTTCAACTTATGCCCTCTGGAGGGCAATATCCTGCAACCTTAAGGGAAAGATAACTGATACAAAACTTTTTTTCCTTCTTAAGACTCTGAAATGCTTTTGATGGCAATATGTACATTTTTTAAATGAATATAATTACTGAGATTTTTTGCTGCTGGTATAGGCACACATGTCCAAGCACAGGAAGCTACTGCTGCACCAACACTTTGTTTATTGCGTCTGTAGTTTTTAAGGCTGCTATTGTCGTATGAGACACAAAAACACAATATTATTAATTGTTTACGCTTTCTTTGTCTTTTTATAATTACAAATGTGGAAACTAGTAAATAATAATGAAGCTTATTAAAGATATAGACCTACTTCCTGTCACATTAAGATATCTCACCCCTGAGTCAGGTCATCACTGGATTTGTTCAGGAAATCCATTTCCAGTCTATTGCAGATAGATCGGACATCTCTTCTTACACAATGTTCTTGTTGCATCACCTTGTTGCTGCAAATTGCTGTTTTCTATCTGTCATGAGTTATGTTTACATGAAAGGTGCTATATAAATAAACTTGCCTTGCCTTTAGAGGAAACTGGAACAAATATCTGTCTACAAGGGTGCAGGTTTGTTTGTTTTTTTGTTTTAAGGTGATATTTTTTATGCCTGATTAATTTAAATAAAATGAAGTGAATAAAATAAAATAAATACGTTTAATTTATCACAAAGGGATGTTGTAATGTTGCAGTAAAAAATACATAAAACTAAAGTATTTTTACATAAAAATTTGCAATAAAAATAATTTCTAGAAATTAAATGAATGATTACATTAATATGAATTAACAAAAAAACAATACTACATATCTCGCCCGTTGAGCTGGGATTGGCTCCAGCCCCCCCGCGACCCCGTTCTGGGATTAAGCGGAAGAAAATGGATGGATGGATGGACAATACTACATATAAATTGTAGGACAAGACAACCAGATGGCCACTAAAATCCTACCTATGCAGGTAAATTTCATGGTATTTGTGAAGGCAAGTATTGCCCACATATAAAAAAAAAATCTCACTCATGTGGGAAAGCAACTAGTTAACTCAGGTTTGACCTTTTAGTTAGAAATTATGGGTCTAAACTTAAAGATTTTTAAGTGGAATAATATCGACAAATCCAAACCACAAGATATAAATTGATGAGGAACAAATAGGAGTCATGTTGTCAGCCGCATGTCATCATAGTGTTAACTCTTTATTGTCATTACATTGTAGTTCATCTTCACGACAAGCATTTATACATACAGTGGTCTTAGAGTATATCATCGTCCAGTACGAGGAGAGCAACAGATAGTATCACATCTAATTATTCCCACTGACCAAAGCCACCCACACACCTCCAGAATCCCACCTCCCCTCCTCTACATCACACACCGATGTGTCGACAAATACGCCACAGGTGCCCAACCAATAAATATGACGCTGGAATAAATAGATAAATAAATAAATAATCAAGTCAGTAATTACGATACATAAATAAATAGCAAGGAGATGTGCATATATGTGCATACAGGACGGTAGCTCACCTGCAGGTTTCACAGGAAGAGAGCTATTTATTTGTCACAGCCACAAGGCATATGGTTTTATTATATAAGGTCAGACCGAGGCTACATTATTATGCCCCTCAACCCACCAAATAATAAAAAAAAGCAATGAAAATGGACAAACAGTTATTTGAAGCAGATAGAGAGCAGAGGCAGGCTGGTGCATTGTTAAAGTTCTGACCGGGTTCATGCAGAAAACTGGAAATATTATTGTTTCTGTGCAGCAGGAACCTGTTTGAGGGGACCTTTTTCACTGCTGCACCACTAAACATGCATGCAGAGCAGAAGTCGTGTTACTCAGACTGCTGCTGGATTTGCAGTCACGTCCATGACTGAAGAAGGAAGCTGTGACTCGAGATAATCAGCATCATTACTATCTATAAAGCCAAAGATGTTCCAGACTTACTGTGGATAAAGAGGAATTAAGGACTAAACTGTGGACAACAACCACATGGAGTCCAGCCTAACTTATTTAATACACACAGACATTTAGCTTCATTTCATCGTTACTTATAACCCTGTTCAACACAATCTGATCACTAATACATACAAGAAAGCAGAGGATTATTAAATCATTCATTCCTTTTCTATCCTGCTTAATCCACATCAGGGTCTGGAGTCTATCACAGTAATTAGCAGGCGAGAGGCGGGTAGGCCCCGGACAGGCCAATCTCAGAGCCTGCAGAGGATTACACTATAATAATTTAAACATGTGCCTTAGTAATAAATGGTAAATACACCAAAAAGTGTGAATTTTTTGTTATATTTTGTTCAAAAATGACAAATTGGACTTCGTCATTGGTACAAAGCAGTTTTCATGACAATAGACCTGATTAGTTTAGCCAATCTATGCAATTCTGTCAATCAGTGGAACACCTGATCAGCAATCATTCAACGAACATGGATGATTACTGGGATATATAACTTTGATCATACCACCATTATGTTAAAGATCAGTGGGCGGAGTCATGAAATGTCATATTTTCCTTTATCTTATTAGCTTTTACATCCTTTTATCTGTGTCTGGTTAGTGCTTTTAGATATCTTTTTTTTCCAATTTAAATGTAAAAAGTCATATTATGATAATTATTTAATAAAAAAGTTAAGCTTCTGTCTCTTTAAGACCCCCCCCCCCCTCAAAGCCGAAGTCTGCTCTGATTGGTCCAAAATTTTAAAAGTTATACAGTCTTTCACTCTGAGAGTGCTAAAGCAGCCATTAGAAATATGCAAATGAGCTCCTGGTGATGTCATTAAGTACAGGAAAATTATACGAGACATTTTGGTCAGTCTTAGTTTGGGAACAACTTCTTTTAGTGGTTTTGTAACTACAGATGATTTTATGAGCAGAAAAATAAGAAACATTGAAGCAAAGGTGGAAAAAAAACAAAAACAAAATCATTTTATGTTCTCTTTAAATTACAATAACTACAACAATAAATATTAAGTTCAGACATCTTTATGTCTCAACTTTCTGTCAGTATGCTAAAAGTGGAATCTCAATATCAAAAAGTAAAATATACTTATACAAAGTTGCTTCGGTCTGAAAGTTTGTATTTGCTCTCGTGCTGGGTTTGAATATTAAATGTCAAACTGAGCTCAGGCAGGTAACATGGCCGTAACAATGTCTCGTAACAATCAGCAAGGGAAATGGAAATAACCGCTGTACAAGTGCCTCACTGAGGTTAGAATACATGCCGCTATAAAAGTCAAATCACCGCATGAACAGTAAAACAAAAACAATTTAAAAAAGAGGAAACGTTGCAATTTTAGTCCTAACTTACAAGAAAACAAAAAAACTTTAAAGCACTTTGTAATATGAAAAAAAGCTAACATTTTTTCACAATAAAAGCTGAAAATGACTTAACAGACTCACTGCATTGCAAAAATATAAAGATGATATACATCTCTGCACTTGTTTAAAACCTTCCTCAGTTTTTGATACCCACGTAGGATAGCAGACATTAAGCGGTTGAGAAGCATGCAGCACACAGACTTTCCACAGGCGGACACAGGAAATCCAGTTTTCAGACAAAAATCACAGATTAAATAAAGAAAAAAGAAATAGTGAGCTCAAACACCCCCAGTCTTATACCACAAACCAGCTACAGTTATGGAAAAGCAGGAATGTGGCAGAAAGACTTTGCGATTGCAATGTTGTCCCTTATTAAAACATTACATTTTATTATAACACCACAGCTTATTGCCTTTGTATTTATAGTTTATTGACAGTTAAAGGTCGGCAACTAGCTTCAAACTGCAGTTTTTTTTTATTATTATTAAGTTAAAAATGTAGTATAGCTTTTAAGTTTCCAGCCAAACACTGTAATATAGATGCTTGTTGTTTCATAAACGTCTCATTTCTGTTACCTTTTGATGGCAAACCTTCTCAGCTGTAGTGAATGAGACAAAGAAATAATCAGAAAGCTTTGAAAATACTAAACAGAGAAAACAAAACAAGTAAATGCCTCAAACAATTAGAAAAGAAACATGTTTCACACAAACAGGAAGGCTTCCTTTAGAAATTTTGGGGCAGACTAGATAATGTCCCGGTGTGCCGCTTGTCTTTTTAAAGTCTTTATACGCTAACAATGAAGAAATAACATTTATGTTCAGTAAATCTGATAACGGACATTTAAAGTCACAGCAATACATAACAACAATTATGAAATCAATTTAATGAGTAATGATCAAGCAGTAACCTTAAAAGTGTATGGAATCAGATTTGTTTCAAAAGTTCCAAGCAAAACTTTTTAAGACTCGAGCAAAAAACAGAAATTAAAACCAAAACTCTCTAAAACTCAAGCAAAATAAATGACAAAACTAAAAAAATTAATAAAAAATACAGCCACATACAGTCGATCGCATATATATACAAGGGGTTTAACAACTTCCAGCAACAGCTGTGTCACTCAAACTCTGCAGCCAATCGGAATGCGCCCCCCGAAAGAGCCCCGCCCCTAAAAGGTTTGAGTCAGAAATTTAACCAAACAATCAAGAATCAAAACCAAAAACTGCAAACAAAACTACTGAATGTAACTAAATAAAAGCCTCATAGTTTTCATGATGATTGATCATTTTTGATTTTGAGATCATTTATTTTGCTTGAGTCTTAAAAAGTTTTGCTTTGAACATTTGAAACAAATCTGATTCCTTAAAAGTAAGCCAATGCAGAAGTGCCAAAAATTGCAGTTCACCCCTCATCCACTAGGGGCTCCAAAGCAGAGCAAATCTCCATAAACTCCCATGTTAAAACAACTTCACAACAGAAATAAACATGCCTGGTTCAGAAAACTTTTAGTTTTAAGAGGTCAAGTTTACTTTTATGACATCTGTGGGATGTGTGAAATTATTATTTTTTATTATAATTATTTAGATGTTATTTTATTTTGAAATATTGCAAAATAAGCAGTGTGTCCTTTTGATTGAAAGGTGTCTGAAATCCACTGGCAAGAAATCAGTGTAGCACAAATGTAGTTTCTAGCAGGCTAATAGTGCACTTTAGCTATCTCTTTTAGCTTGTTAGCTCCCGTTAGATCTGCGTTAGCTCAGTTAGCTCTTAGCTACAGGCAGCTCACTCACAGCCCCCTTCTGAGCGCCACGTCTTTGCACATTTAAAATTTTTCCAGGAGTGACGATATGACTGATGCTACTAAGATGGCGACGGTGGGAACCGCCCAATGAGCTTCACTGCAACCTGTTAGAAACCTACAGATTACATCATGGAGGGTCTGTCCATCCTATTATAACATCTATGGGAAAGACACAGAAAAAATAAAATAAAATAAAGTATCGCATTCAGAATGAAGCTGCTGTTTTTAGTTTGTTCTCCCAATGCAGTTTCATCTGTACTTTTATTATATAAGTTACATTTATGATGAGGTATTCAGTATTCAGGCACAACATATTTTTAAGTATTCTGCTTTAACACTGCACCAGTAAAGCACAAATACAGGAATGTAAAGCGAGATGCTATCTAGTTAGCCATATCTGGCTTGCTAGCATTAGCCAAACTACCAGTTTCCTGTTGAGACTGTGGTTTTTAGTAAATAATGCCTAGACAGAAAAAAAGCAAGCTTGTTTTATTTTACTTTTAAATACGTAATTTTGAAAGTATTTTCATGTATAGCTGGGTCATTTTCAACCAAACACCATATAACGTCAAACATAGACCAACATTAGCTTCTGCATTCTTTCTACATTGACAGAACTTTAACATAGCAAGAACTTTACCGATTTAATAGATATTTAGTCCAACATTGAAGAGTACAAGTCCTGATCCCTTGATTGAGCTGTCAACAAGCACAAAATCTCTAGCTGTATATTAAAAATACTTAGCTCTATAACATTAACACTAATGTAAATGTAATGATTAACTACATATTTAAAACTGTCTGAAGATATTGTTCTGCCACTACTTGTATAACACCAGTCAACATCAACATCAGGAGCTGCATTATAACAGAGCATATACAATAAAAAATAACCATCAAGCCTTTTTAAGGTTTCTGCCGAGCTAAATAATACTGTAAATACACATAGACAGGTCTTTAGAACCACAGCAGTAACAGCCATTTTATCAGTCACATTATTCTGTGTATTATGTACTAAAGTAGAATAAACAGGGCCAACGTTGATCACTAGCTGCTCACCAATATAATAGAAAAACAGCCCAGAGTCAGTACGGAACAATTGAGTGTGGTTGGTTTTCGGATCCCAACGGAACAGTTAGAAAAATGTAGAATAGAGTAAATATTCTGGAGCGGGTTCCACTTTTTCCTGTGGAAATGCAAAGAAATCCCAACCAACTCATCGTGTAACGTTCCCGACCTGCAAATGGGAACGAGTCTTAGTATAAATGCTGCTTCTTCTAAAAAGCTAAAAGCTTCTGAGTTTGGCTCTTAAGTTCTGGAATGTTCCAAGCTAAGTTCGTTCTAAGAAAACCACCAAGATTCAAGGGTTTTTACAGTCTCTGAAGCCACTAGTGGCTATGTCAGAATGTCCACACTATTCCCTAACCCCTCATTTACGACCCAGGGCTACACCGTATAGCACACTACTGTATAGTGCCCTTGTTCTGTTTGCGATTCAAACACGAAGCTTACGATTTTCAACATGCCACGTGACTACCAGCTGTCACTATAGCAACCACAACGCACTTGAAGATGTCGTTCCAAATCCGACCCAATTTAGTGTGAAAATAATTTAAATCCGAGGGCATCTGGTTAGGATACCTCCTGGACAACTCGAGATTTCTTCTGATGAGCTGGCAAATGTGGCTGGGGAGAGGGAAGTCTGGGCTTCCCTACTTTTCCCTACTAACCCTAACCCTAGGGCACTATGTCGGGAATGGTATGGACATTCGGACACAGCGAGATTGTATGTGGATTTTTTATTTAAATCCGAGGGCATCTGGTTAGGATGCCTCCTTGCTGAGGTGTTCCATGTATGTTCCTGTGGTAGGAGACCCTGGGGAGATCCAGACCCTTTAGTTTAAAAGCTAAAGGCTTTTTTATTTAAATCTGAGGGCATCTGGTTAGGATGCCTCCTGGACGCCTCCCTGGTGAAGTGTTCTGGGCATGTCCCTGTGGGAGAAGGCCCCGGGGAGACCCAGACCCTTTAGCTAAAAAGCTACTTAAGTCAGTTCAAATGTTCTGGAATGTTCTAAGCAAGGACCGTTTTAAGAAAAGCACCAAGATTCTAGGGTTCCATGGCTGCTTTTCAATCATTGGAGTGCTAGCGAGAAAACTACTAACATTTATGTTTTAAGCCTTTTCCCTTTTTGCAGTATATGTATATTCACATCCTCATGAAAAACAATGGCTATCAGTAAATCGATGGTACAGTGTGTACAGCTATGCGTTTCTTCTATCTTTTTCTGTTAGAGGCAGCACCAGATCCGGTTTTCATACTACCTCTGCTAAAGTTTTAAGAAAGCTGAACCAATACTGTTGGTGAAGCGACTGACCGGACCGAACAGTAAATTATCCATCCTATCAATGTGATCACCTGTCTTTAAACTCAAAAACTGTACCAAGCCATGTTGTACTGTACCACATAACAGAAACGAACCATGAATGGGCTGCTATTGACTTTCACTGGATCGATACTCACTATCAGCAACACAGATTTGATAAATGTCTCAGCTTCAGATTTGTTCAATGCATCCCACATTTCATAATAGGTTAAAGATATTGAAGAATATAAAAAAACTGTCCTATGACTTGACTAAATTCTGAAACTTTTCATGGATGTGGACAAAAAGCTGTTTTTCTCTGGTGGATCGGTTCTCTGCAAGATACTCACACATAACCCCTCTCTAAATTACCTTGCATTTCACCAATGTGCCCTTCAGCAAGGCAGCAATGCACCAGGCATACACATACGGTGTTGAGTAAAGGCCCTTAAAATGAAACTTTAGGGGTTTATAGCTGTTAACACAGTCATGCATGAGACAAATCTGTAAGCGTCCATTTCACACAGTAAACTCTGACAACTGTGAATAAAAACCAGGGAAACAACCTTCCTTATACCCGGTGAGTTCCACCTTCAGACTATGTTAGCACCTTGGGGTATAACATGTTACCTCAATTCTTACTTTCCTTTCTCTCATCTGACATACATAATATGTTGAAAATGTTGCCTCTGCCTGAAACTCCTGGTAAAATTCCCACAACAGACAGAAGGATTTCACAGCACCTGACTAAATACTCTTATCTATCTTGAAATAATTGGCATGTTAGAGGCACGGCTTTGTGTTTGCCATACGCTCCTAAAACCTGAATTTCTCTGGCATCTTATCGCTTCAAGTTCTCATTTGGCTGGTTCATGCATACAAGCACTTGACTATAAATTATATGCAGGCTGAGACAGGCAGAGTGTGCGACGAAAAGACAACAACGGGGACAAGATGTTCTAAAGAAAGAGAGATTGGATGGCTTGTTGTAGCTCTGGGATTAGAGTCAGAAGCCCCTATATCATTTGGAGCCATGCTTAAAGGCAATGCTAGCTAAGGAAGGAAGAATGACGGAAAGTAAGGAGGACTGTGACAGTTGCTGAGAATTTTAAAGCTAAAGAAAAGCACACGAAGGCAAGTCAAAGTAGAGGAGACCGAGTCCCCTCAAGAAAGAGTAAAAAGACAGAAACTGTCAGGCAGTTTACTGACAAGCAGGAAATGTGTGCTGGCTTCATCATAACAGAGTACGAACAGGTCGAAACGCACATTAAGACATGCACATACATATACACCGTGCCTTATTTGTAAGTCTCCAAAGCCTCGTTAATGTCCAGCGCTTCCCGGCTGAGCAGCGAGCTATTAAGGATCATCATCTATTCATCTCCGTGTCTCTTTCAATCCTTCTCTACGGCATCGCTCACGCTGTAGTCCTCGTTTCCTCTTATCGCTCTCTTACGGTCTCGCCTGGCCCCTCGCTCATTTCCGTCCGTTTTGTGAAAGCAGAATCACACAGAAGCACAGAAGAAGAAGTAGAGGGAGGGCGTGGTTTGTTGTTTATGCAAGTACAAGCTGTTTTCTGGGTGTCTGGATTGGTCAAGGGGGTAGGGTCAGGCCGATGACGGGACCTAATGAGGGAGCGGTACCAGGATATCCACGTAGTTGATGGGGAAGAAGCCCGACTGGCCGTTGATCATGCCTTCGTACCAGTTGTCGTCGATCTGATTGGTCAGGGTGATGACATCGCCCTCCTTGAAGCCCAGCTCGCCTTCGTTTTCTGGCTCGAAGTCGTACAGCGCTCGACAACATGGCTGGTCCATGGGGGCTAGGAGGGAAAGGGAACACAAATCTGTAGTCAGCTTGAAAGTTTAGTACAGTTTGTTTTTACTCACATCGATCAAAAAGGATCCTGAAGGAGGCTCGGTTTACGATTTCAGTGTTGGCAGTGTGTGAAAGAAGGTCGTTGTTCTGTTACAGGAGAGATGCTGGTTCTCTGCATGGTATGAAAACACATCCTGGCATACAGCTGCTTACCTGGTGATCTTCCGGGAGATTTGGCAGAGTGTATCCCACCGTTGTGGCTCTCACTGGGTGGCAGCAGCTCCAGGGTCATTCTGGGTTTAGGAGTGTACTCCTTTCTGGGTTTATTGGACACTTCTTTTATCCTGGAGAAAAGCCAAACCGTCATGTTTTCCTGAACCATCACGATCTGTTTTTGTTGGTCTAAGCCGGAGGATCGATCCATACCTGTCCTCCACCTTGCTGGAGAGCTGCTGGAGGATTTCAGAAGAGCGGCTGTGGTACTCCAACTGAGCCTGGACCAACGCTGCCAGCTGGCTCACCTGCTCGATCTGCAACACACATGCACATGTTTTTGTTCCACCGCTGAGCTCGGCTTCACGCCCATGCTGGGGCCGGGTCTGGCATGGTACAGCACGGCACAGGAGGGCTCTTCTTTGTTTTTACTGCAGCCGTTTTCAACGGGCAGCGATCTGGCTGAAAATGTGTTACTATGGCAACAGGACAAGATGTTCAAAAACATTGTGAAACATGAGGCTGTTTATGGTTTATGTGAGGGTTGTTACGTTACCAGGAAATTCATAATTATTTTTGTTATTGAAATAGTTTTTTTTTCATTTTTTGGGAGTAAATGTGATCAGTTTTTGTTTTTTTCAGGTTGTTTGGCACCTTCTACGTGCGTGAGTCGGTGTTTCAGACACCAGGAAAGGCTGAGAAAACAGATTTACAACAAGCTGTCATAACAGTTTGATTTAGGACTGCTCTTACGTCGCTCTCCAGCAGGTTAAACATGCTCTGCTCTGCGATCTCCTTGCTCTCGTCAAACTTCTCCAGCGCCTGTTTGATTTCGTCGTCCTGAACTTTCCCTTGACGCTTCTTCTTGTAGTCGAAGTCCAGACGCCGACCTTCCATCTTCTTTAAGTGATGCTGCATTGAAACAAGAAACGACTGAGATCTAAAAAGCATCTACACAGAAACCTTAAAAGGGACATATCATGCAAAAGCCATTTTTTAGACCTTAAATTAATGTTTTTGTGCACTTCTAAGTGTTTAAGAATGCAGAAAGTGTAAATGTATTCCCTCCTGATGCTGCACGTATGTCTTTATATGCTTTTTGGTCATATTTTTCATTCTGTTTAATTTTCTCTATTACGTTTTTTTATTTTTATTATGTCACAGTATTTGCTGTGGGTCTGCCAAATAAGTTCATGGACTTTCAGGTAATCAATGTAATGAATCTGATATATTTATTTATAGTAAACTTGCCAATAAAACGTTTCCCTGTTGGGAGATTAGCGTATCGCTGCTATCAAGCTACAAACATGGCGGAACAGGGTAGAGTTGAACTTCCTGTGACCTGGA
>JBAMHV010000005.1:1288454-1298705 GCA_037177535.1 Pseudomugil gertrudae | reverse complement strand
ATCGTTCGTACACTAAATCAAATCGTATCTGTATCGAATCGGTCTGTTATATTAGGATATCGTTTTTAAATCGAATCATGACCTGTGTATCTAGATGCAAATCGAATCGTCTATCAGAAAGAGATGTGCAACCCTAGTGATGACCCTCTGAATCTTGCCTGTGATTGGACAGTTGTAGCGCGGGGGTCCTATGTTCTACCGTAATGACAGCTAATTGGGTGAAGAGGCCCATTTTCCTGCTTTCTGGTGGTTTTTGAACTATTAAAATATGTTATATGGTCCTGACGTTATGGTCATATGAAGTACACATGTCGTATCCTGTCTGTGCCGATAAGTCAGTGTTTCTCAAACGTTTTCAGTCCAAGGGCCATTTAACCTTTACAACAAAAACACACGGCCCACCTGACTCTAAACAGCCCAAGAACAATATGCCAATATAAACCATTCACAAGTTTATAACATAGAATGTAGCTTTAATAATATTTTATCGTAAAAAATCTGTTATTTTTATTTTTTCTTCTTCTGAGTGACCCTGTCTGAAGCCACTGCTCCAAAGTTATTTGGATATAAGACGGTTTGGTGAAACTGAGTGTGACAACGTTTCCAGTTAATTCAAATAAATTTATGATTGTTGTGTTGTTCACCATGCGGACCACCAGGGGGCGGTCGCGGACCACTAGTTGTCCGGGGACCACACTTTGAGAAAGGCTGTGATAGGTCATAGCAGATTGAACAACGACCTCCAGCTGCATTATTTTGTTAAAACAACTGCCTGAAATTATTTCACGTACCTTTATAAATTAGGATCAGAAACATCTGTTTTAGACAACAGAAGGATCAAAACTACAAGCGTTATTTCATCATTTTATTATTTTAATTATATTTTCTTTACACGTTAATGTTGGGCTTATTCAATAATACTCTAATAATAATTTATGTTCCTGTACAGAGGTTAGTAGCTTGAAACTATTTTAACAGGATTTATGATGTTTGTTAACTATTAATGGGGATATATCATGCGAAATGCACCTTTTTAGCCTTTAAATCCATGTTTTTGTGCACTTCTAAGTGATTAGGAATGCAGAAAATGTTCATTTATTCCCTCCTGATGCTGCGCATATATCTTTATATTCTTTGTGGTCATATTGTTCAGTCTGTTTAATTTTCTCTATTACGTTTTTATCTATTACATCACAGTGTTTGCTGTGGGACTGCCAAATATGGTCATGGACTTCCAGGTAATCCATATGGTGAATCTGATACGTTGACATTTATAGTAAACTTACTAATAAAATGTTTCTTTGCAGGGAGATTAGCGTATCGCTGCTATCAAGCTACAAACATGGCGGAACAAGGTAGAACTTCCTGTGACCTGGAGGGGGCGGAGCATTAATGATTTACATGTTTAAAAGGACTTAAAAGCATCATATATCTCCTTTAAGTTAAAACTGCTGGCATAGTTTTACATAACAAAGCATATGGAAAACATTTTTTCTATGTTAATATATTTTCTCTTTAAAGTTTCTTTTTCATTTTTAAAAAACAAAACTTTCACAATAATTCAAATATATTATTTTTATTCACAAACACTGTAAATGAGCAAAGAGCTGCCATCATTTATTTTCTCCATATTGTTACTGTGCAACTTTAAAAATCGCAGGTGTGACATGTCTGAGAAAAGAAATATTTATTTTATACTTGACCAGTGAGTTGTCAAACCTTTTGGCTCTGACTTCATTCAGAATAGCAGAAGCTGGAGGGCTGCAGAGGGGGAACGTACTGTTCCTGACAGCAGCTTTTATACACACAGTCACTCTGAACTGAGTTTTAAAATACAGGAAAATGGAAGAGAGGGAGGTGAAACAGAGAAAGGCTGAGGACAAGACATTACAATGGATCAACAATATGCTCCGCGTGTCTCAGAATGTGGCAGGAAGTAACTATTGTGACATGGATATAAATGAGACAGCAGGAAGTAGACAGGGACGCTGATTTCTCACCGTTTATAGACTAAAACCCAAACACGGCAGCACAGATGTATCTGTTTGCTACTGTAACATGATGCTGCAGCACGTTTAGTGCACATCATCGCCTTCAGATGAACACAGCTCTGCAGATGAAGATGCAACTCAGGCTGGAGGAATGAGGGATTAGGGTTTTTAACAAAATTTTTAAGGTAAATTTCCAAAATGTGTAGCCGAAACTCACAAACTAAAAGACTAAAAGTCAAGAATCTGAAGAGCAAAATATGAAAAAAAACCCATCTAAACTAGAAAAGCAGACCGCTGCAATATCCAGAATACTGGTACGATCCGGAGCATACCATTACTTTTCTCAGAATCAATCATTTTTAATAGTTATACACACATAAGCTGAAAACAGCCCTGTCTCGCAGTGATACAGAACCCTTCCTGATCCAGATGGAGATCCATGTTGTAATCACCTGGTCCTTATCCCGGATCGGACATTTACTGAGAATTTAATCAAATTCCGTCTAAAACTCTTTAAAGTTACAAACCAATGCTGGAAAAAACACGAGCTCCTTAGCGGAGGTAAAAAATACTGAAAATCTCTTATGTTTGTCCCCAAACACAAACATAGTGATGTGAAAACAACATGGAGTAGCAGCGTTACTGTGCTGACTGGTTTATGTTTGGAAACGCTGCGTTCAGCCAGTAAAAGACTAAAGGTATTACTGCTATATCAGAGAAAACAATCTTATAATCAGTTATATTTGCTTAATGTTTGTTGTTTTTAACATTAAGCCAAAGTTGCAAACACTTTGGATGGAAGCTGTCTTAAGGAGAGAGCGGTCATAACTCTTCTGCTGTGGATCAATTCTCCTTTTCCACAAGATAAACGGTCTCCAATCAGAGCGAGCGGTTTGCTTCCAGGCATGACACACACACACACCCACACACACACGTACACACACACACGGTCAGCTCTCTGATATACGTGCAGGCCAACAGATCGCCTCGTCGGCATCTGTGAGTCAACATGTTGGTGAAACTCTGCTGGTAGCTGCAAACAGCTGACCTCATAAAGCAGCAACAGCAGTTTATTGGTTGAAAATGGGACTTTTTGTAAAACTTTTGTTAATCTTGGGAAAAAGATTGGAAATTTTAAAATGAGTAACATGCCCCCCTCCCCCTCTGACACCGCCCACCCCTCGAGGACCCTCC
Organism: Pseudomugil gertrudae; assembly: GCA_037177535.1. Taxonomy (NCBI): domain Eukaryota; kingdom Metazoa; phylum Chordata; class Actinopteri; order Atheriniformes; family Pseudomugilidae; genus Pseudomugil; species Pseudomugil gertrudae. Next base: position 1,295,520 of record JBAMHV010000005.1, on the reverse strand, counting down.
GAGGAATCTGTCATGCAGTTCATGAACCAAAGCCTCAATTTAATTTAATTTAGGAAATTTTACTTTTAACAGATTTTAGCTAGAGGCTAATTTCAATCTGTTATGTCGATGTCATTAATAACAATAAAATCAATCAATAACAAAATGAAATATTATAAATATAAACCCTATTATTGCTCATTATTGCATCATAAATACTTTTTACTGGTCAATAAAACAAGTAATAAAAAATGTGCAGATTATAGCTTGTAAGGGATTTCACAGCTCGTCTCGTGCTACAGCATCTCTCTTTCTTCTTCTCTCCTCCTGCAACAATGTCTGCTTGCATTTATTTGATGAATAAGTCACGGTGTGTGTTTACAAAACAGCCAGTATGTTGAAATCCAGTAGTGTGTGCTTCCACACAAACACTGCTGCTTCCAGGATGACGTTTACTTTAAGCGCTCCTTGGATAAGGTAGGAAAATGATTTATTTATCATTTATATAGTAATAAGAGACCTTTAGGGTTTGTTTTAGTTCCCAAAATATACAAAAGCAGCCTTAAGCAAAGTGTTTGTGCCATGAAGCATAGTTATTTCAGAAAAAATACTGAATTTATCATGACAGTAATTGCAGCCAAAGGCGAGCTGTGTGACATCCTCCATATCGCAACCAATCAGATTGTGTCCGCCTCCAGCAGCAGCTCTGCCTCAAAGATCATCTTCCAGCCGTCATCGGTATCAAGCTGAATTCCTTCAGTATCTGATAGCTGCTGCACACCGAGGCAGACGAGGTCAAAGGCCGTCGATGTGCCGAGGTCACCTGAAACCAGGATCGCCGAGACGCCTGGGCGTCCATCCCTCTGCTGCTCCGTCACGTGTGAAGCCCTCAAGGGCGATCAATTATTAAGCGAGCCAACCAGAGCGCAGCCAGGCCCCGCGCGTGTGTGTGTGTGTGTGTTGGCATCACGCCTGCCTTCTTCTCGCACGTGTGTGTGGTTGCCACGACAACACTGTTGGTCGAGATGAGAGGCATGTTTGGTCAGAAAGAAACAGACGGATTATCATCCTTTTCATCCTCCTACTTTGTTTCTGTTATAGTGAAAATAATATTTTAGCAGCAGATAATTCTGCATCCTTTAAGCATCAGCTCTGACAGGAAGTTACGGTTCATGAGCAAAAACCGGGAAACACAACAGCAAGCAGGAGTAAAGCCACATGTTTCCAAAGCAAAATGAGCTTTTTTACTGCTGTTTATCCAGAAAAATGTGATAAAGAAAGATAACTGTGATCCTCATGTCGGTATCGTGTTACAGCCATGTGTAAATGAATTCGGTCGAAGGTTTTACATCACCTGAAAACAGAGGGTCCTAAAGTCACCTGGTGATCGCTCCTGATGGGACCACGATGGCGATCCTGTTGGTAGTTAATTAAACATGGATCCCTCATCAGTAGGGCTCGGTGATATGACTATATATCTATTCTGGATGATAGAAAATGTCTATCGTGTCATACGAGGCTCTATCGTTTACGTCGCGATAGGCACTTTACTGCGTAATTTACGTCAAGAAGCGCTTTATGGCATACCCCTGTGTTGTCCTCTTAAAATGATCAGCAGTCTGGCAACTTTTCCTTTATTTCTTATTTTATTCTTTTCCACAATATGACAAATTTAACGACATAACGCAGGTCCCCTGTAAGTTATTAGTTAAATTTAGATGAAGTTTTTTCTGTACATGAGTAAACGTTGATGCTTAAGGTACTTACACGTCCCCAAACACCTCCACCACACAGCACACCTGAGAACGCTGTGGGCCTCATATTTAAAGGGAATCCCCTAATAAGCACCTCATTACCCCATTTACATCATTATAAGAGCGACCTGATTAACAATTATTGGTATATAGTGAACTGAATCACACTAACAGCATTTAAAATAAACAGGTTGACAACACCTGCAATACGGTAACAAGCATGTAATAGCTAAGATGATGACAGACGTGTTTCAGAGCAAGGTAATGCTCTATGACCACTCAACCCAAACCGAGAAGCAACTTCCGTCGCATGCGTGTGATTGTATATAAAAGGCGGAACAGATAACAGTTGCTTGTAAAATATGCTGGCTCCCGGTCCCAACAACAAACTCCAACGCGACTAACTTATTTTATAACCAGCGTAAGAATCACGACAAAGAAGACAAGACGAGAGAGAATCAACGAGCGGAAGCCACGAAACCAACGTCGATTGATGGCGAACGCGCTCATAATAAACGCCTGATGCAAACGCTGCACCAGGCTACATGTTTAATGATGGTGTTACTATGACGATCACGTCTTTTTTCTAAAGAAGTTTCTAAATAAAATAAATATTTAGTACATACTCTTTTTTTAAATATCTAATATCCTACTGAATTTCCACTTAGGAATTTTATATAAATTATGCATTAATTGAAATTACATAAAGAATTCTATATCATGATGCATATCATTATGATATGAAATGAGATATATCGTGATATGAGATTTTGAGCATATCGCCCTGCCCTACTCGTCAGGTTTAAAATGACGTGAATCTAAACCTGCATGAACGACAATAACTTGTGTTTTTATTTATTCACCAAAACAATGTTAAAATCTTAATCTCTCACTAGAAAAGTGCGATCTGATTACATTTATTATTATTGAACGATTATGAGAATTTTCAAGCATCTTTTCCTGTTGAATGTTTTTTCTCACTCTCTGTGTGAATCTTAACACTGTTGTTTTATTCTCTGACGTACGTTGCATTGGATAAAAGCATCTGCTAAGTGACTGTACAATAGAATAGAATAGAATGGAACTTATACTTCATTAAGTATTCATTAAATCAGGTCACCAACAAATTGAAATCCAACACATATAGGATAAATTTTTGATATTATTATGACATTTTTCAGGAAATCTCATTAGAAAACGTGTTAACAATAGTTAGGAAAACTCTAACTGGGTCTTGAATGGAGCTGCTGTCACATGTTTGCAGTATTACTATTATATTTTATTTTGGCATTAAACATCTTCCATATGGAGAAAGTCGTGTCCAGGTCTTGTCTCTTCTCATGTCCATAAAAAAACAAAAGGTTCCCAAACCCAATGAGTAAATCTGCTCAGTAACAGCAGCTGCAGGGCTTGCTGCTAGCATCCTGGTGTCCAAGGGACGGACTTCCTGTGTCTGGGTGGAAAGAAAAATAAATGCTTTTGAGCATTTATGGATCGTAATTAAATTGTCACTTGTTGCAGCGAGATGCATCGATTAAAGAGTGAAACGGCCCTCCATCATCTCAGTAATCTGAGACCCCTGGAGTGTCCTCTCCCCGTCGAGAATGAGATCCAGGCCTAAATGGAAAAGTTCAAGAAGCACGGCATCTTGATCAACAGCGTGGGAGGGTTAGAGCTGGAGATCAACCAGGTTATTGGTGCAGCATCTATGGTGATGCAGATTGAGCTGCGCCGGAAGCTGAAGCGCTGGATTTACCGGCTGATCCATGTTTCTATCACTGATAATCATGAGCTATGGGAAATAGAAAGTACCAAAATGTGTGACTGGGTTTTCCCTCAGAGAGAGGGTTAGAAGCTCGGTCGTCTGTAGAGTGGCTGCTCCTCCTCCCCGAGAGTTGCCAGGGGAGGTGGCTCCACACCACGCCCCAGGAAACCTCCTCGAGGAGATTTTAAAGTTTGTCTCATTGGGAGGAAACCTAGGGGAACTCCTGGGATACGCAGGAGGAACGATGCCCCATAGCAGCCTCAGTGAGGAGGTTGCTGGTTCGAGCATCGGCTCAGACACTGCCCTTCTGTCTGGAGTTTGCACGTTGTATGCGTGGGGTCTCGCACCAAGAAGGTTGCTGGTTTGAGTCTCAGCTGAGTAGAAACTACCTTCTGTTCTCCCAGTTCTCTCCGGTTTCCTCCCTCCTTCCAGAAACATGCATGCACACATTTTCCTTAGGGGTGAATATGTTTGACTGGTTGTGTGTGTGTCCAGGTCCAGGGTTTACCCTGCCTCTAACCAAGTGATTGCTGGGATAGACTCCAGCTACCTGGGACCCTTCACGGGAATAACTGGTACGCCTAATGAATGTGCGACAAGGAAAAAGACCTTACAGGAAAAACGTATTGCTCATATGTTGCTCAGTCTCGTCTCTTGGGATGAGTTTGAGCTTCCTACGTTCGCATCATTCAGTCATATTTTTTCTGAATTGCTTCTCTAAGGGTCCTCTAAGGGACATGAGCTAAAAAGATATCAGTAAAGACCCTTTTCCACTGGTATACTCTACCTGACCGTACACAGCTATACACGGAAACAGAGCGTTCCATTAGGATGTGTCGACCCGTGTAGACACTTCTGCCGTACCTACTTCGTTGGGGTTTTAAATGTGTTGAGTCGTGCGGATAGTGTAGGCTCTATTTCCCATGAAAAAGCATCATCAGAGCCTCCGGTGAAAAGTTACTGCGAGATCTTCTTCTGTGGTGTTCTGCAGACCCCGCGCAAATAGTCTAGAAAGTAGCATTGCGCAGGGGGACTGTACTGCCGGGTAGAGTCGCGTAGCTACTAATGAGGCAGATGAAATGCTAGAGAAGGGCCTAATCTTGGACATAACTGAGATAGAGGTTTGAAGTAAGAATAACAAATTAAGCCATGCTTAAAAGAGCGACACAAAACGTCTGATTTTTGTCTCAGCTGAGACTGGAAAACAGACAGAGGTGAGGACATTTAGAGAGTTTGCACAGTGCTTACTGTGAGAGGGATTTCACACCTGAGAACAGGGTTATAAGGTGTGTGTGGAGCGATACACACCTCAGAACAGGGATATAAGGTGTGTGTGGAGCGACACACACCTCAGAACAGGGTTAAACGGTGTGTGTGGAGCGAGAATAAGCAGGAATTCAGACCAAAGCATTGCGGTTCTGCTTTATACACACAATAAATTAATGATTTACATGTTAAAAGGAAATAAAAACATCATATATCTCTTTAAAAGAAAAAAACGGTGAAGAATACCTGGAGAAACCTCATTTCAACAGCAGAAGACTGAGCTTAACAGACCTCTAAAGGTCTGGTTCTCTGCTGCTGAGTGAAATAAAAGCTGCTTCTTCATGGCCTTCCAGATATCCACAGCCTTCCTTGTTCACCGTCTTTTCTCTGCCTTTCATTGACGTTTGTATATTTGGACATCGATCTTTTCTCACTGTTAGGTTTTCTCATGTTTTATTCAGCTGCTTAGATCGAGGTGTCCTGTTTCGTGAGCTCTTCCTGGTGGCCATCTTTGTTGATGGCACAGCAGTGGGTCAGCTGGCTTCATGCAGCCACCTCTTGCCTGCTCCGCTGTGGTTTTTACTTTCTATCTGCTGAGGCTCGAGTGCCTGAGAAGCACAAGTATCACAGACACAGTCCTGATGCTGGGATGTGTCCTAGATTTGAGTCTCAGCAGACAGGACCTTTGTATCAAGTTTTAATGTTCCCAGTTCTCAACTCTGATTGGCTGATACAACCACAACACGAGTGGCTCACTTAGACTCATTTTTAATAATATAATGTGTAAATTAGTGATTTACATGTTTAAAGGAAGAATTTAAAAGCATTATATATCATTTTTAAATAGAGCTTTTCCATTCATGTTGCCCACTCAGAGCCCTTTAACACATTCACACAGATTTTCATATCCAGACACACCTCAGGGCAACAATCTTTATTATTGTGTACACATCCGTTCTGAAATACAGCCTACTCTCAAAGAGCAAAATGTTGCGTCTGCCAATGTGAACTTGTCAAACGATCGGAAATGTGTTGAAAGATGACTTAATGGAGGCTTTGTTTCCTTGGCTCAGTGAGTATGTAGAGGATTTACGGCCCGTGAAAACCCACCGGGGCTTTTTATTGGCACACTGAGAACTATTTATGGTGCCGTTTGGTTAGTTATGAAGGCATGAGCTAGTGTTGTCCTCCATTGTGTTGGTCCTTATCTGACCAGCTGAACAGGAGGTCAGTCCAGCTGTTTGCATTGTCAGGAGCACTACAGGAACACAGACAGAGCATTTTCACTCTGTGTTGTTTGGGATTAAATAAACTCTCCAGCATCACAGCTTTCTAGCTGGACTCTGGAAGCATCATGCTCATGTCTACACCGCCTTACGATGTGACCTTTCATAAATCTGTCATAGCAGGCGTTTGGCAGCAAGGTGGGCTGTCACAGTTAATGCTCTGCCTCTTCAAATGGACTGGACACCGAGATGCACATGACGAGGGACCCAGTTTATTTTTGATTCAATTTCTCAGCCTGTCCTTCAGAATCTCAACAAAGTGCTGCAATTCAGTGCTGGAGGGCCTCAGTGTAACATTTAAAGCTTTAAAATGTGATTTTGCTCAAATGGTGAGGAGAGCACTACAATCACAGCCCATTACAGGCCAGTGCTAAAGGCAAAAAGCTCAATAATAACACATTATTGCACAGCTGAGTCACCCAAAATAACGTTCTGCAAGATAACCTTCTGAGTGAAGAGACAGTTTCACAACCCACGTAACACCAGTATGTTTGGCTGTACTCAGAAAACCAGTAACGGATGAATGGAAGTCACAGAAACCATTTACTCACCAGTACAGACCATAACGTGCTAAACAAATAGCATCATTGCTGATGGACACATGGGGCACATCTGCCAGCAGGTTCAATTCCATTTAAACTTTATTTATTAAGGTCTTCTCACGTAATAAAACAGCACAATGTGCTTTAGAGATGTAAAAACAGTCCATGTTAACCCCTTACACACACACACACACACACACACACACACACACACACGTCTACAGAAGTGGTCTACACTACACTGTGAGAAATAAGGGTACTGTGAGGGTATATTTTTGTTCCTTGAGAGACATTATGGTTCTATTTCAAGGTTCAAGTTTCTTTATTGTCATTCCAACACATATAAATACAGTGCATGTAAGTACATGTGCTGAAACGAAATGAGTTACCCTGGTCACAGGTGCAAGCCCAACAACAACAATAGAAAGAGCAGCAGACAAAGTATAAAAAAGTTATAAGTAAAAATATAAAATA
>JBAMHV010000005.1:1179826-1200189 GCA_037177535.1 Pseudomugil gertrudae | reverse complement strand
ATACACACACACAGTATATATGTGTGTGTGTGTGTGTCCCTCCTTGCCTCTCTCCTCACCCCATTGTTGTCCAAATGAGCTCAAAATACACGTGTACTGTAGTTTCAGTTTATTTTAGCGACCACGGGTGGATGTGGGATATCAGACTGAGTATGGAAATAATTTTTATCAAGATATATACTCTCAAAGTAAAATAGAAAAGAGAAAAAAACACCACTTGCAGACTGGTTTAATTAAGTCAATAAAGAACTTTAAATAAGTATTTTGTATCTGTATGACATGTTTCATGTGTAAAATCTAGATATATTACTGTATGGACACATCATTTACTGGATTTTACTCTTGAATCTTATCAGTGTCAGTGTTTTTTTAACTCACATTAAGGTGTTGAATACATGTTTAACAGAAACATATTAGAATACATGTTCATGTTTTCTTTGACATGTTCACCTTTGATGTGTGGGATCAGGTTTTATTTTGTTCAATTCCTGTTGCTACACGGACTTGTTTGCAGCTCAAATGCGGCACCAAGTGGTTTTTCTCAGGTACTACAGCAGTCAGGTTCTCATTTTTCCTTTTCCAAGAAAGTCTGGAGACAAAACTTATCTTTAAAAGTGGCCCTGACTGATATTTTTCCCGTTTTTAAGGTCTTTTACAGTTTTTTTTCACTAGATATTTCCAGTCCATCCTAACTAATTATTATCTTTTTGCAGTGGGATGAATCAGTGTCAGGACACACATAACAGACAACTTAATTGCAAGCTTTCACAAACCCGAAATGGACAGGATAAAAAAGAAGTCCAGAAGGGATAAATTTAATGTTAGAAACACGCAATGTGTCTTCAAGCCAGAATATTGAATATAAGATAATTTTTTTCCTTATCAACTGTATTTTCTCCTTTAAGCAACTGCCATTCTATAAACATGTAATCAGATATTTTTGTGACATATTTTCATGTAACTGTGAAGGTTACCATACTAGAGGCTAGTGGTCGTGTTGGAGGCCGTGTGGAGACCTACAGGGATGAAACGGAGGGCTGGTATGCCGAACTGGGAGCAATGAGGATCCCAAGCTATCATTAGTGAGTTTATATCTTACATTGCATTCTCTCTTTTTAAATGAATGGTTGTCCAAAATGTCCACAACGGTGCTTTATGTAACAGGTAGTATAAAGTGTGATGATTACAATAAAATGACAAGTTACCCTTCTGAGAGACCGGTGAGGTCAGAGTGATCCCTCCTACTTTCCAAGGAACATCTGTGGTGGAGAGGCTTCATATCTTTCCTATTCCAGAGGATACCTGGGATAGAGGTCTCTATCTACTGAAATAACAAGTGGTTTAGAGGACAAACCAGCACCTGGACATGGCATGCACATCTAACTCCAACTTTCTGGTTAATGACTTTTGTCTCTTTACAGCATCGTCCGCTGGTACATCAAAGAACTGGGACTCAAGCTGAATCCCTTCATCATGGAAGACATCAACACTTACTATCTGGTTCACAGGCTGCTGAAGAAGACGTACGCAGTGAAGGCAAACCCCGACATCCTGAACTATGATTTGCCTGAACATGAAAGGGGGTTGTCTCCAGACGCACTGCTGGACAAGGCTCTGCAGAAGGTGTGTGATAGTGCACCTGTGTGTGATGAAAAACTACTGTACAGTTATCACCTAATCACTGGAATGATGCTTTGTTGTAGGTGAAAGATGAGGTAGCAGCTCATGGATGCAAAGCTATGTTGGAGAAATATGACCATCTTTCCGTGAAGGTAATTCTGAGAGATAAAGAGAACAAAGTTTAAGGTTTATCCCATCTGCGTATGGAAGATGCTTGTGCCGGTTTTACAGGAATATCTGCGAGGTGATGGTGGTCTGAGTGCTGAGGCCGTGAGGATGATCGGGGATTTGCTGAACGAGCAGAGCCTCATGCACTTGGCTCTGACTGAGTTGCTCTACGTCGAAAGTGACGTTAGCGACAGCACTACGTAAGATCTCTTTGTGTTTTCTCTCTTTTGGGTGTACAGACATGTTGGTGGTTGTTTTGTTTTGCAGCAACATCACTTTGTTTTAGAGGCATAAATGAGTGAATTAATATTTGAAAACTCTGGTGTTTGGATGGATAGATTTTATGCTAACTGTAAGTAAATCTCTGAGTTGTGTCAAAGCTCTTTAAGGCATAAATTCCTTATGATAAGGTTCTAATGCTGTTTTCAAGACTTTACAATGACCTGGCTGAGGTTATCTTCAATCTTAATGAAATGACAAGAGTAGTGTTGTTGAAGATCCCATATGTAGGAGTTTATTGGTTTCATTACTAACACTTAATATCCTCTTTTGTGGTGGTTTTCAGCTCTCATTCGCACCACGACATTTCATGAGAATTTCGGCTTTAGCCAGGAAGCATTTTTTCAGGGTGTTCCACGTACTGCGGAGGTCTTGGAAAAGCTTTTTGAAGCCCTTCTCCTACATTTCTCTCTCCATTTCCTTGTAAAACTTTACATTTTGCTGTCGTTTGTTATAAAGAATGGCAGTTTTTGGAAATGTCCAATATTATCAGCATATCAATATTATCGGCTCATTTAAGTATTAAAATGCAACATTGGAAATTATGGGTATTTTTTTCTGAACATTTTATTAACACGCACATGTTTATATGGTCCGCATAAGTCTGCTGGTTGTCATTTTTTTTTTCATAGTTTTGCAGTTTTTCTGCCTCTTTTCTTAATTTTTTTTATCTGCCGTGTTTTTGCTGTGTAGGCACGACACGGTTCCCATGAGTGAAATATCAAAACAAAGTAATCAGATGCGTCAACACAGGCACTTGAACTCAACTATAAAACTGAGGTGAATATAATTGTGTTTTCTGTCTTGAAGGTACCATGAAATAACCGGAGGGACGGATCTTCTCGCCAAGGCTTTTCTCACTGTTCTGGATGTCCCAATTCTCCTCAAATCCAAAGTGAAACACATCAGCCATTCCAATAAGGGCGTAACTGTGTGGTATGAGAAAGAGCAAGATTGCGCTCTGAAACGTGTTGATGCAGATGTTGTCCTGGTAACAACCACAGCTAAAGCAGCCCTTTTCATAAACTTTGCTCCTCCTCTGTCCTTCCAAAAGATGAAGGCCATGCGGGCGGTTCACTATGAAAGCTCCACTAAAATCATCCTCACATTCAGTGAGAAGTTCTGGGAGCCACACGGCATCCGAGGAGGAAAGAGCATCACAGACGGACCCTCTCGGTACATTTACTACCCCAGCCACAGCTTCCCTGGCAATGCCACCATTGGCGTCCTCCTGGCCTCCTACACCTGGTCTGATGACTCCCTGCTCTTTCAAGGTGCGAGCGATGAAGACCTGAAAGAGCTGGCTTTGGGAGACCTGGTGCAGATCCATGGTGAGGACATCAGGTCAAAGTGCACTGGGGTGGTGGTGAAAAGGTGGAGCATAGACCCATACAGCTTGGGGGCTTTCGCTCTGTTCACACCTTACCAACATTTAGAGTATTCTGCAGAGCTCTTCAGGGCTGAAGAAGGGGTGCACTTTGCTGGTGAGCACACGGCTTTTCCTCATGCTTGGATCGAGACATCGATGAAATCTGCAATCAGGGCAGCTACGGAAATTAATACAAAGGCTCGAAAGGAAAAGAACAGAGCTCGACACCGACATGAGCTTTAAGGTCCTACGTCTGCAACGTAGCAATGACGTGTTTGTAGGAAAATGGCATTATTGTCAGGTTAGTTTTGCTAAGGAAAATATTTAATCCAAAGGGATTAAAGTTCATTTGGAATTTAGCATTTTTATAATTTTTTTATTGGAAATAAATCAGAAGCAGGTGCAGACAGACCGTGTAGCCAAATCAACCCAATGACTCAGCAGCTTGTTGAAGTTTTTAAGTAGCAATAAGTAAAATTTCTGCTTATCAGTTTCTTACGATGGAGAGGAGTTCAGTATTACTTCAGTTCATCAAGGCCTAACACAGAACTCCAATCAGGTCGAGGTCTGGATTTGGATCGTGTCCATAAGCCCATCTGTAGCTGACAGACAGATGGACTCACATTTGACTCTAGAATACTTTCATATCCAGCGGAGTCTGACCTCCGTTAATGTGTCCGGAGCCTGTGGGGGCTCTCCACCACCGTGCTGGACAGTTGGTTTGATGTTAAAGCTGATAGGCTGACTTTGGTTTTCTGCTAACATGCTGCTGTGTTCTGACCAAATATCTCTGTTATGAGATATTTCAGGACGTTTTTGGTTTGGTTAGACGCAGCTCTTCAAAACTAAGTTTTACTGACATGTTCTTTACAGAGAGGACAGGGTTCTATTCTGTTTGCATTGGTGCTAATCAACCCTAAAGCAGGTCATGCAGGGTTGCTGCTGGGTCTTAAAAACCTAAAGATGTCTGATTCTAAGAATTTTACATTTAGGGCCTTAAAAATGCCCAAATTTTCCTCCATGTTCTTAAATCTGGTTTAGTCAGGTCTTTATTTTTCATTTTTATTCATTCCCACGAAGCAAAAACACACAGCTCAATCATGTCGGCTGCTTGTTGGAGAGAAAATGGGATGCAACGTCTTTCACTGATAACACAGTGAATAAAAATAAAACATTTTACATTTCTGGAATCATTTTAATGTTTCTGGTGATGAATTTTCTTTCATAATGGTCCTAACAAATGGTCCTTAAACCTGCAGGAACCCTGAGAAGAGTTTTTTCCCTGCAACCCTTTATAACAAGCCATCCATGCTTAGTAATTTGTAGTGTTGCTGTCATGATGTGTAGCTTTTAACATGCAAACTGAGGCCTGGAGAGTCTGAGATGTAGATGCTTCCTGAGCACTGAACAGAATTTGGGCTGAACTTTAGGTTAGGATGCCTACTCAGCTGGCAGCTGCCTTGAATGTTTTAAACTTCTGAACAGTGTTTGTAATTGTAGGATTATGAGCTCTAGTTTTTCATGTTTCTTCTTCATCATTTCCTCTTCCTTCATGCTTTTAAACATAAGTGAGTGACATTCTGTATTCCTTAAACAGTTTAAATATGCATATTTCCACTCTGCTACTGTTTATAATCACTTTCTGGTCCAAACATTGATGTGTTTACCATGTTAAAAATAATACAAATAAATACAAGTTAGTTTAAATGTTGTTGCCTTTATTGAAATTGCACCATCTTTCTGGTATATTGTTGCTTTTGGTCTGGATGATGTGTTTAACTCTTAATTTTTCTGAAGAGTCTGCTCCTCCACGGTGAAGCAGATGCTCTGCAGGGTTTCTCCATGCTTTTGATTGGTCAGAAGCTGCTGACTCCACCCCTTTAATGTGAGCATGCACTGATTGAGGTTGAGGAAAAGATTAATAGTATTTATCAGGAATGCAAATCATGGTACAGGCCTCTGATTCACAGTGCCGTGTGCCAACTGCCTGTTCAAGTTCATCTTCCAACCACTAGATGTTGTGGGTGGGTTAGCGGTGACTACCTGGCGGCCATCTTTGCTCAGAGATTATATGTAGCAGCAGATCAGTATGTATTCCAGATCCATCTTCTCCTCTGAGACCTTCATGGAGACATTGTCTGTGAGTGAATCACTTATTAGACTCAAACTCTCACTATGGATGATGACAAGATCCACTAAATGTGTTAATAGGAGTTATGTAAATTTGGTTTCTTGCTTGTTGGTTTTTGCTGTAGCTTGTGTAGCAGCTGACCAAACTACTTCTAAACAAGTGTTCTTATCATGGTACATCTGATAAAGGTTTTAAAAAGTATTTTTGTTTTCTGTCCATGTGAGAGTTTTAACTGTGGAGGAGCATTTTAAACCTCTACTGCAGTATGTGGAGGAGTCATTGCTAATTTCATTAATGAAAAGGACTTATTTACTTGGGCAGAATAGTCTTATTTTTCTTTCTTTATTGGGACTTTTTTTCCTCCACACATTTGTTCTGGTCATTGTTGATGTGCAGATGTTTGGATATCCTGCTGCTCAATTTTGCTCTTAGAAATCCAGTAGAGTAAACAAAAAGCAAATTAATAATCTTATGTGATGGGAATGGGCAAAAACCTACTTATTGTGAGTTATATTTAATGGCAAATATTTATTGGCAAAAAAAAACAGACTGCAGGTGAGGAGGGATTTAGAGGATTCCTTCTGTAGGGAATCTGAAATCCTTTATTTATAAAGCCCTTTTTATGCAACAGAGCAAGACAAAGCGCTTTATGTATTAAAAATACAGTTCTTGCATCATAAAATTAATTTAAAAATATTTTCCACCACTGAGATCATGTGGCGATCCTCCTGCAGGATGCTCCTACGAGCGTTGTAGTCCGAGGCCCTGGCGGAATACACTCCCTGCTAGAGCAGCGTAGCGTCCCAGTGTCCACTCACTCTGTCGCGGGGCTTTAGGTGTATTGGCCTAGTCAGACTCCTGGGTGCAATGAAAGACAGAAACAGTGCTCAGCTGAGTGCAGTTTAGTGTTGAGGTTGTGTTGCAGGTCACAGCTCAGTGTTTAGCGCTTTGTGGAATACAGGCCCTAAAAAATGCTAAGTGGACTTTTACATATATAACATTTCCATGTTGACCACATGCCCATTCACACACACATTGGGGAGTAATGCATGGTTCAACATCTTGCCCAAAGACACTTAGGCATTTAGTTATTGAAAGCCTGGAATTAATCCAGCAGAGTGCAAAACATTTTACTTTTGGGGCCCCAGTTTCTAAGGTTGATGATCTGCATGTGGAGCTGGTTCTGGTCATCATCGCCCATTTCCTCTCCTTGTTTATTCAGTAATCGCTACAGTATATAAAGCACACTAGTGTTAAGATGATGATTTATAGTATGAGAGCTTTGAAAGAAAGACATAAATAACTGAAGAAGCTGTAAAAACCAACAAAAGCAACAAAGTTTGAGCATTTCACCAGCAAGAAGGAAGACATCGGTCATGTTCATAAAGAACGGTGTAACATCATGGTGTTTGCTACAGGTAGTTCTTTTTGTGCGTGTGTGTGTTTTGTGTCCTAATACCACCTTGGAACTGAAAACATGTATGTATTTGCACATCCTGATGTCATTTTTACACATTTAAATCAGCGTAATGTCATCCAGCTGACATCTGCTGCTGGAAACAGCAAAAGCAAAAGAATGCAAAACCAAAATTTGCCTGTTGAGTATCATGTACAGTCACACAATCATTTATTGGGTGGGTAATATGCAAAATGTCAGTGTGCTTGTCTTCTTTGGATATAAAAATGTAGACACATATGAGCATGAATGAAGAAGATCCTGGAGTTTGTAAATCGCTTCTGAGAAGGTGAGTGCAACGTGCAGCCGCATAGTTTCATAGTGTGATGCTCTACAGATTAATGTACAAATCCAGTTTTATTTTTACTGACATTTATATATATCGTATACATTATTCATTTATTTTATGGCTTTTTTGTATATGAAGGTGTTTATGGTGTGCATGAGCAGCTAATCTCATTTCTCTATAATAAAGAATTGTACATGTTGGTTTCGTCAGGTTAAATGAATCATTTTCTTCTAAAGTGCATAAAAAAACTAATCTGTACAAATGTGTTTGGACATTTCTGGTGGTTTCTAAGGTTTGAGAGTGGCTGATGCTACCGTATGTGTTGCCTTTGTCTAAAGGAGGTGAATTCCTTGAGACTAGCTGCAGTTGAGGTTCACTGTGAGGATGCTTCTTCATCACACACCTGTATGTCTGAAAAACAGCCAGTACAGGTTATCTGGTCCTTGAAGACAGTAAGATTCTAGCGGTAACATGAAAAAATCCAAAATAAGAAGGAAAAAGGTCGTTCATTTGTGCGCATCCTGTTTTTGAAATAACTGAATATGCTGAGATAAACACACATAAAAGGAAAAATCATTAAAAAAAAGTATGTTTTACTGTGCATTGTGTGTGTTTTTGCTCTGTCCAGAGCTCTTATTGTCCAGCAGGGGAGTCCGGTCCTGGAGGGCTGCAATCCAGCAGGTTTTCAGTGTCTCCTGGATCCAACACACCGGATTTAAACTAAACAGTTCTGCTCATCAGCTTGGTGTCAATATGTTGACCCATCAGTCTGATTCAGGTGTGCTAGTGTCGAAAACATGGAAAACCTGTAGAACTGCAGCCCCCGAGCACAGACTTTAGATAACATTGTTTTATAGTCTAACTCAGGGTTACCAAATCTCTTTTCTATGTGGGCCACACTTCAGCAGGTTTTCCATTTATTCTTGCTTCATCTGATTTAAATTCAATGAATCTAACAGCCTATCAAGTTCTGCACAATAACTCTTGTATTTGAGCCAGATGTTGGAGCAGGAAAACATGAAAAACCTGCAGGATTGCAGCGTTTAGGACCAGAACTGGACACCCCTGAAGGAAAGATCAGTGATAGCATTCCTTCCCATAATTGTGGTGAAAGAGTCAGTCTTTTGCAAGATTTGGACCATTATCTGTTAGATTTTTTGGTCCTATTCTCTCTGAAAACACACTTTAAGGTGTTATTCATGGTAAAGTTCTCAGATATTCTCTGATGGGCTTCGTGTCTTTTTTTCCTTTAAGTAAGCCATTTGTAATATTAGCAGGATGGGACATAGTTCCGTGTTGCTGGAAACGATGCGGTCCTGAACGCAGCACATTGCGGTCTTGCTCCTGTATTAATGGTACCATTTATGGAGGAAGAACCTGAGACTTGTAGCAGACAACAGTCTTGGGGTGTGTCTCAATCACTACTTCACCCACTATAGGCGCTTTTCCACTAGTATCTACTCTACCCGGCCTCACTACACCCAGAAACAAAGCGTTTCCATTAGGATTTGTCGTGTCGTGCGGTTACATTTTCCGTACCTACTTCGTTGTGGTTCTAAGCATGTCGGGCCGTGCGGGTAGCGTGACGTCCACAGGCTGGCGTCCATTGATTGGTCTGATATGATCCAGGGTGTTTCGTCTTGCCCTCCGACTATGTCTTTTGATTTGTTCCATGAGTCTATTTCCCACAAATAACCATAATCCGAGCCCCAGGTAAAAAGTTACCGGGAAGTCTTCTATCTTTGTGTTGGTCTTCTTCTGTGTCTAGAAAATCGCATTGCGCAGGGGACCCCTATCACATTAGAGGATCGAAACTTGTAATGGAAAAACAGTGGAGTAGAGTATAGTACTCCTGGGCCAGTAGAGTAGTGGCGCGTGAGTACTAATGGAAAAGCAACTTATGTTTAAGTGCGTAGAGCGTTTACACTGACATTTAAGCTAAAAAGTAAGTGCACTGAAAGTACCCGGATGCTGCCCTAAAATTTGCCAATAATTTAGTGTGAAACAATGTACAGTTTGCGCACTAAACTGACACTGATGTAACAAAAGAGGAAATGCTGGACTTTCCAAAATAATGGCGGTAAGCAATACTGCGGTGGAAGCTAATATGTATAGATGTGAGTGTGAAGTTATTTTGTTACGGTTCTAATATATACCGAAGCTTGCTACATATCTGAAGTTGTGATTACAATAATTTATGGATCCGATCATTTGTTTGAGACTGCAGAACCGATCCAGTACTGTTAGCATTTGTAAATGTTAGCAGTTTTTAGCTGTAAGTGGACACAAAATAGTAAGTGACTTACCGTCACTATCAGTAAGTGCCAAACGTCCAATATTTAATTTAAGACAGCACTTACCCACAATACTGCCACTACATTCCAGTTCACTATTGAGACTACGGTATTGAGACATCACACCAGTCTCGGTTTGGTATGATCCATCCTCCCATCCATTTTCTACCGCTTTTCCCTGAACGGGGTTGCAGGGGGGCTGGAGCCAATCCCAGCTCACAATGGGCAAAAGGTGGGGTACACCCTGGACAGGTCACCAGTCGGTTTGGTATGATGATAATGACAAACACTAGTTCTGTGGGAACTAAAACTGGGGCAAACTGGGAGGAAGATGCATAATGTGAGCGTGGTTTGTATGCAGTCATTGAATTTTCATTTAAACTTGATTTGCTTAAAGTTGATTATTTGTTTACCTGAAATCTCTGCACAACTGAGGCTGTGCCTAAATACCGTAGTGCACTAGAATGTAGAGTGTAAATGTCGATGTAACTGCACCTAAACATAGTGCGCCAAGTAGTGTTAGTGATTGAAACACAGCCTGAATTTTCTTTCTTTGTTCTTTACCTCTGTCCTTCCTTCATCCTTTTGCATGCAGGTGTAAAAATATGTCCAACAACTCCTCCGATTCCTCTTCGGATTCGCTCGTCTACTGTTTCGAATCCACACTGAACATTTACGTCTTCACTACTTTCTTCACCATTAACAGCTCCTTCACCCCGCTCTTCATCTTCGTCCTCTACATTGGCTACCAGCGATGGGTAAAGCAGCGTTCTGTTTCTACGGTGACGACAACGAGCAACTTGGATGTGTTCACTTACAACGTGGTTGTTCTTGAGGTGGTCTTCCTCCTGGCATGTTGCTTTTATTGCAACGGTTTGTGGACAAACACTGAAAGCATGCTACAGGTCGGGCGTTTCATGCTGTACTTTGCTTCCCCTGGACAGTCTTTGTTTCATGTCCTGATGTGTGTGGAGCACTACCTGGCCGTGGTTCATCCCATCGCTTACCTCAGTGTGAAACAGGCAGGGCGGGTCAGAACCAGGATATGCATCGGCTGTGTCTGGCTGCTATGCTTCACAGTGGTGATCATAGCCCAGGTGACCAGCCGGTCAACTCTCATCACCGTACAGTGCTGTATCTTGGTTTTCTTTCTGAGCATCGTCTCTTTCTGCAGCTTCTCAGTTCTGCACATTCTGATTCGCCCTGGCCCGGGGAACCCAGGTAGGGACCGGGAGCACGTTGACCAATCAAAGCGGAGGGCTTTCTACACCATCACGCTCATAATGGGGGTTCTCTGGATGAGGTTTGTGGGGGTGATCATTTCCAGCCTGTTGACTAAAAGGCTGACACACATGGCGTGTGCCTTGGTTCAGTCTGCAGTGTGGTTAGTGATGCCCGGCACTCTGGTGTTATCGCTGCTGTTCCTGCACAGGGCAGGAAAACTCCCCGTCTGCAAACGCAGCACTGAGGCAGAATGAAAATTTGGTTAGAAAAATGAAACCTGTCTGAATCCTATGAACTCATATTCAAATAGGAGCCTAGCTTTTATTACTGTGATTTGTTTGAGAGCATCTATGACACTTTTAATGGAGTTAAATGACCTGGAGGTATCAGAGAAGCAGAGCCGCTCAAAATTCTACAAGTAAAATCTCTGTAGGGGTCAGATAAACCACAGCATGATTTATTAAAGAAATGAGAATACTGCACCCAAAAAACATCATTTTATGTACACATATAAATACTGTTTGGCTCTTATAATGTTGATTGTGTCTTCTTTCTGTTCTGTTTATGTTTTGACAAAATTTAAATAAATAGCAGCCCTGTTGCCAAAGGTAATGAGGTATCAGTGCGCTCCTTTAGTTCTTTTATTGTTAATTTTCTGATGTTAAAGTAGTTTATGTGTGTATTATTTATGTTAAATGGTTTTGTACTTGTATAGCCCTTTTCTACACATCGGTGCACTCAAAGCGCTTTAACACTATTTGACACATTCACCCATTCGCTCACACAACCACACACACATTCACACACCAGTGATGCCGCACCAGGAGCAACTGGGGATTCAGTGTCTTGCTCAAGGACACTTGGACATGTGGATGCCAGAGCCGGGATTTCAAACACTAACTTGCTGGTTAGGAAATAACCCGCTCTACTACATGCACCACAGCCGCCCCAATGTGATGTTAATCACCAATGATTAAATTAAAGCCGCTAATACACAAACTACGGGCCAGATTTCCATGATGGGTTATTGATATCACGTCTTATATTAAATTAGATTTAATTAAATGTTGGGGATGATCCAGATCATTAACTGGTTCCAGGCACGTTTCAAAGGATTCTTTCTCAATGCGAGATCCGTTTTCACTATATATGCATATAACTCCACAAAAGACTTTTCATCCCTGCAGAATAAACATGCAGAGAACATTCAATGCAGTTAAATTAGGACATCCTGACTGGATCTAAATCTTTTACATACAAACTATTAGATAAAAATTTAAATTAGACGACTCATTTACACATGTAGAAGACCACTGCATCTATTAGAGGTGTAGAAATGTCTTCTTTCTGAACAGCAGGAAGTGATGTTTTGTACATGGACGGCTTTGCAGAAACGGTTAGTACGAGTCTGCAGCCCACATGAAATTGTAGCATGATTGATAACTGCTTGCCTCAGCAGAATAACTTTCAGCCTACAAACCTTTAAAAACCTTCTTTTGGTGTGTTTATGTTATTTATTCCATTTGAAAATGTATCCTCATCTATCAGCACACCACTCTGTACTTTTTGATATTTGTTTATAAAAAAACATTGAATACGAGGTCAGGTTCAATGGCCTTATTTATTTGTGACATTGTATTAATGTGTTTTTAGTATATTTTAAGAGGACAGTATATTGAAAGACAGCAGTTTACCATATTGTGAGACGAGGTTAACAAATGTAATGTAAAATGTACACACCTTGAAAGACAACATGGAAGGTAAGTTATGTATATGCCACAGTTCATTGCAGAGAGACAATAAGAACCATAACCATAAAAAACTGTTGGCCTAGAATCAAATCATGTGGTTCACCAGAAGTTAGTCTATCAACCCTTGCAAACCCTTTCCATTATCTGTACCACTAATGCCAATGAAGGGTTGCTGGTAGCAGGAGCCCATCCCAGTAATCACTGGGTGAAAGTTGGGATAAACCCTGGACAGGCCGCCAGTCTATCACATTCACTCCTAAAGACATCTTTGAATAATCAATCAATACACACCGTTATAATCAATGACACAATCTGAACACTGTGGATTAAATATGCACAGATAATAAGATATGCTTTGCC
The DNA here is from genome assembly GCA_037177535.1 of Pseudomugil gertrudae. Taxonomy (NCBI): domain Eukaryota; kingdom Metazoa; phylum Chordata; class Actinopteri; order Atheriniformes; family Pseudomugilidae; genus Pseudomugil; species Pseudomugil gertrudae. The sequence continues at coordinate 1,187,248 of JBAMHV010000005.1, read as the reverse complement.
TAAAATATAGATAAAATTGGCAAGAAAGCCAATTAGAGGCCATTTAAGGATTTATTTTAGTAATCTAAGAGTTCATGTTTAGTCCTGAAGTTTTATTTTCATGCAGTTTGGACACCTGGCCCCCCAGAAGCTTCAAGAAACTAAACAAAGTATTAAAACAGTGGTAGAAATATGAAATTACTCTGACCATCATCATTGATATTGATTTTGCTCTAACCCTGTCTAGGTGGAAGAGTTAAAGTATCTCAGGGTCCTGTTCACAAGTGAGGGAAGGATGGAGTGTGCGATCAAAAGGAAGATTGATGCACCGTTTGCAGAAGACTCTGTGGTGGTGAAGAAGGAGCTGAGCCAGAAGGAAAAGCTCTCCATTTACCAGTCTCTATATGTCCCTACCCTCACCTATGGTCACTAGTTGTGGATAATGACCTAAAGTTTCCTCCGCAGGGTGGCCAGTGTCTCCCTTAGAGATAGCGTGAGAAGCTCGGCTACCCCCTAAAAACTTCAGGAAACTAAACGGAGTATTAAAACCGTTGTAGAAATAGGAAATTACTGTGGCCAACACAATACAGTAAAATCAGACATATAGTCATATATACAGTATATATATATATGTGTGTGTGTGTGTGTGTGTATATAGAATGAGTCTTTGAGATATTTTCTGCTGTTTTGCATTTAGTATGCATCTCTTATCTCTGTTCATACCATATTTCCCTACGTATTTAAGTACTTATCTAATCTACCAACACATCTTAAATATCAGCACTATGCTATTAGCCAAGTTTTGCTATTTGCGAATTTAGAGGAATAATGACGTGAAATTGACAATTTTTATGGTGTGGTTAACACAGTTGCCACAGTTTGTGCATATGAATAAGGAGCTCTGTGCACCAACTCTAACCATGTAGCATTACAGAATAGGAAGTTACATTGATATAATTATGTTTTCATCCTGATTCAGTATTGCTTTTACACCCTGGAATCTTTCCAGCTCTGTGCAGAAACAGCAGAGGTAAGACCAGAGAACTGGGCAGCCCAAACCACATCGCAAATGATATTGCAACACACTGAACTGTGTAATCTCCTAAATTCCTTTCAAATAGAGAGTACAGCAAATAGCAAACCAGTTTGCCTCCAAATCTAAAAGACAACACTCCCAATATGATGACAATGGTTTTAAAAGCCTTTCGCTTTAACTGGTCAACCTGCATCCCGCCTTGATCGACTTTTCCTGGTCGTGGACGAATAAGAACACAGAGAATGGAAAGACAACAGAAAGTTACAGTGATAAAGCACAACACCATCACACAAGCAGATAAAATACTATACTCAGGATAAGTAGTGTTCCACGTCAACATTCCTGTTCCTGCACAGCACAGCAGCCAAATTACCACAGTGATGATGTTTCTCAGGCGGACTCTATTTCGCTGCGTCACTTTCATGTAGGTAATGGGCCAAACAACAGCCAGGTAGCGCTCCGCACAGGTCAGGAGGGGCAACAGCATCTGTCCGCTCCAAGGGAAGCTGGAAATCTCCTGCTCCACAAAGTTCATCCAAGGAAGTTCCATTCTGTTTCTAATGATGCCAATGACTGCTCCTGATACTCCGATCAGCTCCATGACGGCCATGTTGTAGGTGAAGAAGTCGAAGTGGCTCATGGCTGTCATTGAGGAAGGATGATGTTTCCATTGCTGGATTCCCAGATAGAGGATAACGGCAGACAGCGGGAGGATGAGGATAACATAAGTACATTTGTAGACTAGCTTAATGTACTCAGCGGTGACCATCTCGATGCATAAGAAGAAAAGGGAGGCTGAGTTAAAGGAGTGGGACTGAGGAAGGGTGTTGTTAGTGGAAGACGAGAAGTTGACAGACATTTTTTATTGTTGAGACCTGAAAAAAAACCAAACACTTAATGTGAGACTTAGATTGTTGTGCTTTTTCCATTGATCTTGCTTTAACCCTGTCTAGTTAGAAGAGCTAAAGTATCTCGGGGTCCTGTTCACAAGTGAGAGAAGGATGAAGTGTGAGATCAACAGGCAGAAGTGTGCAGTTTGCAGAAGACGTTGCACAGGTCTGTCGTGGGGACAAAAGGAGCTGAGCCAGAAGGAAAAGCTCTCCATGTGTTCCTACCCTCATCTATGGTCATAAGTTGTGGATATTGACCGAAAGAACAAGATCGCCAATACAGAATGATGAAATGAGTTTCCTCTGCATTATTATTTTTATTATCCATTATTATATTATTATTATCTTTATTTCATAGAAGAAACTTTCAAATAAAAGAAACAAAATAATAAAGACCATTAATACAATGAAAAATTCACTTATATTCACAATATTAAATTCTACTGATGAGCAAATTAAGGTAAAATTATGTTTTTAAAATTATTTTAAAAAATTTAAATGGAAAATAAACGTATCTAAAAGTAATATGAAAAATAGAATAACATATAATGTGCTATAACCTGCAAAAACCAGTAGAATATCTATACAAAACCTCACTATCACTGACAGCATCATTATCACAACAGATAGGCTGCCATGGTTGATCCAGAAGAAAAAAGATTTTAATACTTTCATGCTATATCAGAAGATTATTTAACCTCATAAAAACATCTTCATTAGCGTACTGAACGTAATTAAATTAGCTGCTGCTCTCCAGGTGGTATAACATCATTTATCCAACATAATCCAAGATACATTCTCACCTTACTGCAGGTGTTGGGTCAATGAGCTGTTTCCTCCTCTACCATCAGTTACTGAGTGCACTTGGTTGTGCTATGTGGCAATGTAGGTAGAGACGGGCAGGAAACACAAAAAACTCTTTACAGTATGGAAATTATTCCTGTCTCATTTATCCATAGCATAATCAGAGCAGTGGGAGGGATTAACTGCTTGGCCTGGATGATGTTAACATGAGAGGTTTAATGCAGAAAGAAATCCAATTCAAAGGATAAGCAAACTTTATCTGTAACAGAAAGCGTTTGTTACTAAAAAATATATAGTATTTATAGTTATAAGTGGCCAAAAGTAAAAAAGTTACAGCAACATTATATAATAAATACCTGCATAAATAATCAGTTTTTTAATTAAATGTTCCTTTAAAAGTGGCTATTAGAGCTAACTGACTTTGTAAAACTGTAAAGATCCTGTTACAATAATCAAGTAAACTAAGGATGAAAGAACTAGTTTTTGCAGGTCCTTCTGCAACATCCGATTGTTTACCCATGATATATTCTAATAGTGAGTGGGCTGACTTTGTGATTTCCGGAATATGTTTTTAAAATTTAGGTCTGAGTTCATCAAGGTTCAATGTTCTGGTGATAGTGGTTGTATCTCCAATACTGTATTTAGCCAAATAAAACATTATTTATAAAGATTTGACAAAATATATTTGTTTCCATTGAACTGAGTTTAACTCATAATTTGTAGCTCTCATAAGATCTTGTTTGGCTGATAAGAATTGTGACTCATACAAGGTAGCCACGTAGCTTTTTTGGGTTTTTTTTACTTACTGCGGGAAATTTGCCACATTCTCTCTTGTTTGCCTTTCTGACTCGTTGTAAATCTCTGCGTTTCCCTGTTTGCTCTATATTGTACCATATTAACCTACTACGTGGCCTACTACATCATGTCTGGTGATGCTTAAATGCAGAAAGGTGTTTTCATTACATTTTTGTGAGGGACTTCTTCATCAAAACGTCTGACAAACTACCTCATTTTAGGGATACAGTGCAATATTTAGGTTTTGCACAATTCTAGAGCTGCTGGAAACGCAGCTATTGTAATATAAATCAGTGCGTCGTCAGTGTAACGATGGCAACTGGTGTTATTCTGTATGACCTGTGCCAATGCGAGCATCTAGATGTTGAACAGCACAAACCCCAGGATGGTGCTTTGGGGAACTCCACATGTAGTTCTTGCCCATGCCAATGTAAACTTGTCTGTTAACAGAGTACTTCCTGTTCTCCAAGTACATTTTGAACTAGTTCATTACAGACCCAGTGAGGCCCACCCAGTTCTCATGTAGAGTCAAAATGTGGTCACAGGTATCAAAACTGGACAGAAAGTCACGTTTTCCAGCCTGGGGAGCAACATGTCACTGCATCAGTTCTGGTTCAGGGTTAAAACTGATTGACACATGCAAATAGTAATCCTGCTCATGTAAATGTTTTAAATCATCTGTAAACTAAAACTGCTGCTCATTCAAATCAGAGCACCTGTGTTTCATGAGTTGTGTACACTATGACATTTATTAGGCTAAAATCACTCAAGCAGATTAAACTCGCCTCCTGCTGTCAGTTTGTTGCCCCTCCAATCAATCATGGAAAATCTAGAATAATGCAAAAATAACATTTGCCTGCCCAGGATAAATTTCAATCAGTCATTTATTAAAGTGTTCTTGCAGTCTGTCTTTCCACCATATTAGAAAGCACACCCCTTCTACACGGCAACTGGCCAAACACCAGTCAACCGCTGGTGAGTTTGGAGGGGCAGAAGAAAAAGCACTGCTGAGAAAGGTAATGTGAAAGGTAAAATGTGATTTTTTTTTTGTTATATTTCACTGTTTTACTGAATTCTGTTTAAAATAACTTAATCATATTAAATATTTTTATTAATTTTTTTAATAATAAATAATTTAATTACTGCATTAAAAATCCCGTACACATGGCTGGCTTGAACATCATTACTAATCCCAAAACAACTAAAATGAAGGTAAAACATGAATATGTGCTCAACGTATCATTTAAAAATGGGTTTATTATTTTAAAAAACACATGGATGAAATGTGATGAGTGCAAATAATTTTTCTGCTTTGCGATTAATTTTAAAGTGAGATTAAGATTATTTAGATTAAGTTAAACAATATATGTCAGCATGGTCTTATTTCTGTCAATATCACAAAAAACCCAATAAAATCCAGTTATATTGTACACACTACAAATAAAATATATCAGACATTTAAATGATCTATGTTTATTAACCCCTTAACTGACGCGACCCGCTCGCAGCCTGTTGTTGTAAAAAGGAAACTTTTTAAGCACCAGAGTTTTTCAAGAAAATATGCAATTTTGATATCAAGATTTCAAAAGTCTATAACTTATTTGTAGTTTGTGATAAAGGTATACTGTACTGTCAATGAGAAAATCATTCAGTATGACTCAAAGTCTGTGATAGGAGTGAAATTATTAATCTTATTAGCTTATTATGACATCATCCTCTGTGTGTTTTCTCTAACATCAGTTCCTGCTTCACTGGATAAATGCATGTCTTCCTCCCTGGAATAGCGAGTCAGACAGTACTAGACAAAGTTCTTCGTCAGCGGTAAACCAACCTCTCAGCATCATGAGCAAAGTGATCTTTCACTCTGCGCTCAGCATTACTACCACTGCTACGCTGTGCGTCTCTGTGCCAGGCAGTGTTTTATAAACTCTTTTTACTCTAAAACTTTAAATAGAACCACACCCACAAATGCTGCTCAGATTACAGGCACACATGTATATCATCTCCTGGTGAGATTCCGGGTACGAGACGTCAGCAAGAAATGAGCGGTATGGGAAAACTGTAGTATGGTGCATGTTGCAAAATGCATAATATTATCATAAATGTGCATAAGATACACTGTGAAACGACAAATATAGCATAATATAGGACCATTAAAGAAGAAACACCCACCTGCATCTTCACTGAGCACACCTGCTAATCTAATCAGCCAATCACACGTAGACATGAACACGACTTGATGAAGTTCAAACTGAGCATCAGCAGGAAGAAGGGGGGATATAAGTAACTGAGTGTGATGTGTTTATGAGGTGCTGTTTACTTTGTTTCATTATAACGAGGTATTTAAAGTAGACGTGACTAAATGTGTGAATGTTTTCTACTTTTAGGATTCGGAAACCTAATTGGGAAAAGTCATTAATGAAAATTTAAAAAGTCAAACGTAGACTCATGAAAAGTTATTCATGTGAGAATCTGAAGCATAAATTTTAATCCTGATGTCTTTGTCTTCTCCAATTTTGTTTTTTATTAGAGTCCCTCCATTCGTCCACCTTCCTCTTTAGACCTGAAGACGTACCAATATGTCCAATAACTCCTCCTACACTGGTTTCAGCTCCTGCTTAGAATCCAGATATGGATTCATAATCTTCACAGCCTTCCTTATCTTGAACATATTCCTAATCCCTCTCTTCATCCACGTCCTCTACTTGGGTTACCAGCAACGCCATAAACGACGCTCTGGTTCCACCGTGTCAAACCATGTGGACATCTTTACCTACAACGTGATCGTCCTGGAGCTGATCAGCCTTATTGGATGTTTTCTTTATTGTTGTGGTGGTTTGATGAACATTCCAAGTATGATACGGGCGGGGATGGACACATTCGCCTACACTTCACTTGGACAGTCTGTGTTTCATGTCCTCACCTGTGTGGAGCGCTATCTGGCAGTAGCTCATCCCATCACCTACCTGACTCTGAGACGAGCCAGAGGGGTTAGAATCAGGAACATCAGCGTTGGCTGTGTCTGGCTGCAGTGCTTCTCAACATTAGGTTACGCTAAAATGTTTAGCCTGTCAACACTAAATATCACTAAAGCCTGCTTTATGATAATCCTGGTGATTATTGTTATTTTCTGTAGCCTTTCAGTTCTCTGGATTCTGATTCGTTCTAGACCAGGAGAAGGGGTAAAGGATAAGGAGAGTGTTGACCAATCAAAGCGGAGAGCTTTCTACACCATCACGGTCATAATGGGGGTCATTTTGTTGAGGTTCGTTGGGGTGTACACTGGTAGTATGATGTTCAGTGTGACATATACAGAAATTACGTGTGCGATAGCTTCGTCTGTGGCCTTTCTGACCATACCCGGCAGTCTGGTGCTGCCTCTGCTGTTTCTACACAGAGCAGGAAGACTATGCAGCTGTAAACACAGCACATAGACAACCATCTGTTGTACATGTGTATACATGTGAATCACATGTAATACGGTGGTTTTGGATCAATTTCATATGAAAAACGTGAACCACATGTAGATTACATGTGGTTCACACGTAAACCACATGTCAAACTAATGTGATTTATATGTATTCTGTATGTATTTCACAAGAAGAACATGTGAATCACATGTGTATTATACATGGTTAATATGTGAGCATGTGACGCATCGTACACGTGTTTCGGACGCCTGTCATTTCATTAATCATCTGTCATTTTATTCTGTCAACCTGCCTGCACCCTCCCTTGGAGAGGATTGGATCACCCAGACACAACTTCACCTGCACCCTTCAGATTCAAAAACCACCCCAGCCAATCGCCAACCATCCCACAGTGAACCAGGAAATAAAATGCCACATCATCATTCATTAAACTGTTTGGAAACAGACGTTTTTCTCTTTGGCTTCATGAAATGAAATCACCAAGATG
>JBAMHV010000005.1:1144842-1158242 GCA_037177535.1 Pseudomugil gertrudae | reverse complement strand
TGATTCCAGCGCACTATGCACTGATTCCAGCGCACTATGCACTGATTCCAGCGCACTATGCACTGATTCCAGCGCACTATGGAATTGAGAGGCAGCCATTGTGACTGGTAGGGGCGTAACTATTATCTCAAAAGTGAGGGGGACCGACCCTGAAGTCACCATAGTAACCAGTTGCTACTTGTTTTATTCTCTGATGTACGTCGCTTTGGATAAAAGCGTCTGCTAAATGCCTGTAGAAGAGAATAGAATAGAATAGAATAGAATAGAACAGAACAGAATAGAATAGAATACTTGACAAGTCATCTAGTTCAATCAAAGCCACACCCAGTTCAGGTGTGTATGAGGCGAAGCGTTGTATGGCCTAATGACATAAATGTAATACTTTTAAAGCTTCTTAGTGGCTTTCAAAGCTCTAACTTCCTAATAGGTTCTGGTCAGATTTTTACCTCAAGAGCAACATATTGAACAGGAAATACAATTCTCAACATGGCCAGAAGCAAAAAGAACAAACAGCAGGTAAGAATTTATTATTATTAGTTATCATTTTCTTTTTAATTCTAGCAGTTTGACTAACAGTGACAATATCATCTACAATGAAAAGAAAATGTTTCCTAGAGGAAAAGTAATTTTGTAATAATATTTTTCTCTTGAAGGAAAGAATATAATGGGTTTGGTCAACTTTGGAAGCAGACCCATTGTCTTTAATAATTCCTGTTGCAAGCAAGGGATGGTGGAACTGTAGTATTTATATATAGTTGTCTGACTTCAGACTGCACCAGAACTGGACTGGATAATGTAATGTATAATGTCTCAACACCATAGTGCACTGAAATGTAGTGTGTAGTAAAACACTGTAAACGTTTTTCTATACTGCATACTATCACAGGTAGGTGTCTTAAATGGAAAATTAGACGTTGGACACTTACCAGTAGTGACGTTCAACTATTAGACTATTCTGCTGCACGTCAAAATGATTCTTTTATGTCCACTACATAGCTAAAAACTGTTACGTATGCTTTTTTTTTTTTTACGTGTCTTGTCCAGCATCAAAGCAGCAGAATGATGGTCTGGCTACTGTATTGTGCCAAGAGGATCATCATATACAGAGATCCTCTTGGTAATCAGAATTCTTTATTTATTATTTATTTTGGACTATTATGTGTTCCGCATGATTTATATATTTTGCTGGACCGACCGGAAAAGAAGAGAGGACAGAAAGACAGAAGAGAGGAAAACCAGAGAAACATAAAGAGAAGGAGAGAGACACCACAAAGGAAACACTGCAATCTGATGAAATGCTACTCCATCCACCACACCTGTACAGAAAACAACATGAATCTCTCACGGGGCCCCACAGGTGGTCAAAGAAAGTAAAACATGTTGAACCTGGATAAACCTAAAGAACATCTCAGTGATCATGCCGAGCGTACGGGGTGAAAAGTGCTCAGAGAGAGGTGATCATGCCAAGTCGACCCCCTCCCTCCAAAGTCAGAGGCAGACCAGGACCACCCGAGATCAGGGCGACCAGCAGACATCCCCGAACAGAGACCCCGTCCACCCCACCCCAGGGGAAACCCAGCATCTGCCCAGGAGGCGGCATAGAGAAGGTCCCAGCCAGAGCCCCCTGCAGTCAGGTGGAACGGGCCCAAGCGGGCCCAGGCCAGGAATCGCCGACCCCATCGGGCACCGGCTGCCCAGGGCAGGCAGAGCGCCGGCCCAGGGCCCCCGAAAGAGACCCCCACAGGCAGAGGAGACGACCAGCGCCCGCGAGGAGCCAGAGCACCCAGACCTTCACCCCATGGAGGCCAGCCCACACCCTAGCGCACCAGATGTCCACCCCATGCATCAACCCCACACACACACATCCACACACCCAACCTATCCACACACACCCCACCACCCTTCTCCTCACACACCCATACCGACATCCCCATGCACCTCTCCACCCCCCCAGACACATATGTGTACACACACACACCCTTATCCCCACACCCCCTACTGCACCTCTCCCCACATACACCCCAACACACTCCACTCTCCCATACCTTACTCCATATTTGCACACTCATTCTCACACCCAACTCCTGTCCCCCTGCTCCTCATCCCGCCACACTCACACCCACACACCCTCACCCTCAGTCTCCCCTGCATACTCTCACCCTTGCCACTCCATATAAATCTAATCTCCACCTCCCTCCACCATCCCCTTCCTTCCAACACAATCCAACATACCCATTCTTCTACGTACAGTCATCTCCTTCTCCCCCTCACCACTCTCCTCAGTGGGCAAGGGGACGGAAAGGCCAGACCACTACCCACATGCCACAACACTGGCAGATTGCTTATGTCTTACCACACTTTGCTGCTGATGGATGTCCCCATGATGTTTGGACCTCAGCTGATCCAGTCTGTGCTCCTGTCCTGACCGATGGGTCCTCACCCTCACTGATCCCCTACCCACCCCCAATCCCCTGTCTGGATGAAGACCACCTGCTGCAGGCTACAAACCTGAACTGTTATTAGAATGTAGATGGCTAATTGATAACAGTCCTAGGTACATCTACCTGTCTGTCCTGGGAGAGGATCTCTCCTTCAATGTGGGCTCCATGAGGTTTCTTCTTTTTATCCCAACAACTGGGTTTTTTCTTACCGAGAAGGAGGGTCTGAGAACAGGATGTCCCGAGTCTGCTTAGTTTAGTGTAGTTATTACTTTTATTTATTGTGTGTTATTTCTGTTGTGTGAATAACTTTGTGTGAAGCCCTTTGAGATGACTTTGTTGTGATACTTGGCTGAACTGAATTGAACTTTGTCCATTTACATTTTTCACTTTAAGCCAAAGTGCTCCCAAACAGGAGATTTTAACCACGAAAGAAGGTATTTGAGCTCTTTCCTTTATCAGTGGTGTTACTAGGCAAAATGTCTGCTAACCATAACATCCAGCTGCTTTTGTACATGCCCATAATCCTTGTTTACTTACAGAATTGGATACTTGAAACTTCTCCATTATTTTATTCCTTACTCTTTTGACTTTTATCATTACTAAATGCTTGTTTTTATTATGTTTAACTTTATAACTACATAACTAGTTTATGCTCAGTTTATAAGGCTCAGACCTTATTGCAGAAATACTAGCTTCATGTACTACGTGCTTAATAACATGAACATCGCATGTGTCCCATTTAGGATGTGTTTAAAATGTTTCTTGCTTGAGCTCGTTGGACTCAAATTTCCTCACAACACAGGATACAATAAGTAGTCTGTGGAGAGACAAAGACGACGTGCCATATTTAACTCTGAGATACTTGAAACCTTCAAACTGAAGCAGGAAGTCCATGACGCATGTCCTGTGTCCGGAGCATTAAGTAGAAAAGACCTCCTTATCTCCTTTCCTTTCTATCAATGTTTCTTTGCCACTTCTAAGTAATAAAAAACAATATTGTAGTGTTTATATTTACTTTTACAAAATAAACTAAAGGTAATTATAGATCTACTGCTTTAATAAAAGGAATTTTCACAAACCAAAGTTAAACAAATGGTTGCCATTTAGGAATCAATGTTTTATTTCAGTATTGTGTGTGTTGAATATTCAGAGATTGGCCTTAACAGTGAACAGACATGGCATACAGTACCGACAAAGAGAGTAAGAGCAGGCAAGTGACATTGTTTGAAGCTGACCAGTACATTAAGAGCTGCTTAAAAACGCCACGTTTACATTTAAGAGAAAGAAAAGACAATTGTTTATGTTGAAGACAGACATATTTCTGCATTGTAACTAAAAAATTAATCTAAAACTGATGTGTAGTCTGCAAAATGACTATTAAATGTAGGTTATTAGCTAACTGTAGCTTACCATTTGCGATACATTTCAAATGAAAATGATGGCAGGCAATTCCACCATAACCACATTCGTTTTACTCGCGTTAAGGCTGAATTTCCAGCAAACTGGGCCCATGAAACATGGCCTGGATTTGTTAAAAACCTTCAAGAGCACAAAAAGTTTTAATCTTAGCTCACTACATGTGAGCAAAACCTTTTAGCTTAACTATGAGGCGCTTAAACAAAGTAAGAAATGTTACTTTCAACAGACTCTTTAACAAACTGACAATCACCACAAATGAAAAAACATGGACATTTTGGACAACTTTCATTACTATCTAATCATTCTATTAAACAAGCACTTGCTTCACAGGTTTTAGCAACTATTTTGTAGAGGTGATGAACATTTACCATTGAAACCAATGGCATGGACAAACAACAGCTAGTTAAGAGTATAACAGCTACAAAATCATCAGTCCTAGCAGTTCAAACTAACAGTTATTGTGTTGGATTATAGAGATGTACAGTATTTTTGAGCTACAGCTAGCTAGCAAGCTAGAGCTAGCTGCTTTGTGCTAAAGTCGTCCATTGGTTTCAATCAGAAATGCAAAGCTAAGTCGCTGTTTTTCAAGCTAACTTGCTTGGTTATTGTTCCCTAAAGCATGACAAATTTATTTTTGACAAATAGAACTTAGTAAAACACTACTTTGTCCATTCATATCAATCACAACAACATTTTGAATCAGACAAGTTGAAATGTATTAAAAAAAATGACGGGCACTTCAGAATATCAATGCACATAGTGGAACAGAATCAAATGGCAGAATCAAAAGGGTTAAATACACAGTTATTGTGTTGGATAAATAATATAAATAATACATAAATTGAATAACACTTTGAAAGTTTGACCAGATGTAAATAATTTTTCACGTTCCTGGTAATGAGACCGGAAGGAGACTGTTGCGAGCAATTGTTAGCTAACAAGGTTAGCCTGTATAATTATAATAAATTATAATGTTCAAGCCGTCCAGTTCATTGTTGATCTTTACTTAAATGCTTTTCTTGCCTGTTGATCATCTGGAATAAATGCTTTATAGAATTTGTATTTTCTTCAAGCAGCATTTAAAAAAAATAAAATGAATGATTTCTTCTCACATCACTGTTTATCTGCTTGTGAAAGGTTGAAAAACGGGAGTGTATGAAGCTCATTCATAAAACGGATGTGTGATGCTATGCTTACAGTAATACCAGTTCATTTAGAAACACCAAGTGGAAGAGTAACATGCAGTTTTAACTCTGTAAAATAAGCAACGTGAGGAGTAAAATAAAGGAACATAAAATGTGTATTTCACCAGCATCGGTAATTAGTTCGCTACGTCACTTTTATTTAATTTTCTGCATTCTGTAGAGGTCAATTTACGAGTGGCAATTCCCAAAACCCTTCATGGCAGTCATAATCTGCTTATGAATGAACTGGGACATGAGTTCATTTCCCATTTGTCCCATTATTTCATTCATTTTCTATCCATGCTAAGTCCAATTTAGGGCCGAGGAAAAACTGGAATCTATCCCAGCATTTAGAGAGATTACCAGTCCACTGCAGCTTTTTGTCCCATTACTCTGTAAATCTCATTGCTTGAAATTGTAAGTTTATAGGTAATAACAACGTCCCTACCTACAAAGTTTTTGTTTTCTAGGAACTGCAATTAAATCACAGAAACAGTAACGTCCAGTAAACCAAGTGGCAAAATATGCAAAACTCCTGATTAGTTGTGGAATTAAAAGTGTTAAAAATGATTATAATCATAAAGTAGAGGTTGCTGGTCTTGCATGATTGCAAACTTCTGAAGTAGGATGGTAACATCTTGCAAAATGTTGAGTTTTCTGATGTTAATATGTAACATCACATTGATACTAAGTCTAAAGGCCCATCTTCTGCACTTTAACGCACATAGTTTGGTCTATTTTTAAGGGGTTTAGCTGGTTGAAAATGGTGCAATGCCACCGGATATCGCAGCGTAGCAATGAGTTATATAGGTAACCCACAACCAGCTAAAGCAGAGATAGGCAGCTCCAGTTCTTGAGGGCCACAGTCCTGCGGTAGTTTTTATTTTGCAGTTTCTGCATCATCTTCTTCCCTTTCCTCATCTTCCACCAGAGTCCTGCAAGTGTTGGGGATTTCTTTGCTGCAGCACACCTTACACACATCAGTTTTCATTAGCAGACCTGTGCTGAGCTGAACTTTGCACAAGTCTGCTAATTGCCCATTGATCGGAGTTAGCTATGTTGCAGCAGGGCAATCCCCAACACCTGCAGGACTCTGGTGGAAGATGAGGAAAAGGAAGAAGATGATAATTAAAAAGTACCAGAAGAAGATGGTGGTTTTATTCTTCTAACTCTTCTGGTGTTTTTAGCTGGTGGTAAGCTATTTTATTGGATCGCATTACCACAAGCTGCTGCTGTCAAAATGCAGAAGTGAACTCTGGACTCAGCACTGCCCACTAGTGGATAAACTAACAACTATGGCAGCGTAAATGACACTTAAAAGCATAAACGAACGTAAATAGCATAGAAGCATAGATGGGCCTGAAAACTAAATGTCTGAATGCCTGGTCACAAGTCAAAGAGACGGAAAGATGGATCTTCTAGTTGATTCTTGTTTAACACAGTTTAACCCTGTGTTTGCCTTGCTATCGTTTTGGGACATTTATACCATTGAGCCCATGTTATGATAAATAAATAGAGTTAACAAACTTGAAATAAACTTTCTTGACATATTTCTCTTTCATGACCACCATACCTCTGCATAGTGCTTCTCAAGAACTTTCACCAACATGCTAATACTTGCTTTAGCTTTTTACCGTCACAAGGGGGCAGTGTTCAGGATATGGAACAGGACAAAACGTTTGTCTCTCTGACAAGGGAAAGGGTTAATTTGCTTCTGAGGAGAAAATACATATTGAACACATAAAACTAAGTACTTTAAAGTATGCATGGGCATCATCAAACATTGTACCAGGTTATGGTTTTATGCTCTCTATGGTGACATTTTAACTTAAGCCTTGTTTTAACCAACAAGTTGGGGTATGAGGTGGGCCGGGTCGGTAACAAAGCAGGAATGACTTCTTGTTTAGAGCAACAATCTTATATTTGATTAAATCTCTGTTTAAAATAGCATCCTACAGCACCATTCCACAAACACACCACAAAGTATTTGGGTATACTTTAAGGAAGGCATGAGGCTATTACATCCCTTAGGTATCTTTCTGTTGAATCTCACAGATACTCTTGTCTTTCAGTGATTTGCGATTGCCTGAGGTAAACTGTTTCATCCTGATCTGCACCAGTCGGTGGAAACTAAACTCCAGCCAACTTTTTGGCGAATGCTCATTTTCAATCAACATAATCAACACACCGTTCTCCAGGATTTGTCTGATTCAATTTTTGGTGGCTGCTTATTTGTCCATTCAAGTAAAAAACATCCCTAAGAATCCTTCAGTTTACGGGCACTGGGAGCGATGCTAAAGTAGTCAAGACTAGCTACATTTACCCACAGTTTCTGCAGATGTTGATCCTTGCATCAAATGCAAAAATACTGCAATAACATGGGCTTTAAACAAGATATGATTTATAAAAAAAATGATGTAGAGTGGAGATTTGCACTTAAAATATAGCATGTACAAAGTGTTAAAGTTACCAGGCCTCAATGGGACTCCCAGCAACCTATGTTTACCTGCTATTCATTTTATTCTAAAATGATCATTATGATTTCTTGCTTATTTTGGGTTTTTGTCTTTTCAGGCCAGTCAGTCATTGGTTAAAGTGTCTTTTTGCCACTTGGTGGGCGTTTCCTGAGTTTTGTGGCTTTTCCGGTGATATCTGCATTTCCTCTTAGCCCCATTTTAATCAGCATCATGTCTATTTCCCTCTTATCATAAGACTACATGCAATATTGCCCATTGTTAAATGAAGAATTCATTTAAAAATGTCTCAGCTTTTGAGAACTAAGACAACTTCTCTGCATTACATGAGAATAGTTATGCAGGGTTGCTGTTTCCTCAATGGTATTTCATGCCGTCAAACACAAGAAAGTAGAAGCATGCTTCCTAAAACACTGAGGTATTCTTATGACACAACATGTGGAAGTGTACAAGCAGGCAGCAGCACGTCATGGAGTTCTTATCGCATACTTCTTCTATGGTGAAAGATGAACCGGAAGGTTGTAGAAGTCTGTGCATCTTGGTTACCGAGTGTTATAATGTCATTGATCCCAAATATGCTGATAAGTTAAAGAATTTCACATGTTATTAAAGGATTTCTCAGAAATATATAAGATAGATTTATAGCTGTTATTTCTGTCAGGAAAGATTCTGATTATTAAAGCCGCCATGTCGATCTGGCCAATCGTTCAGTCAGTTGGAGTGAAACAGTTGTTTCAACATAATGGGTCTGTTGTCTGAGGTTTGTAAAGAATACTGGTACATTGGGAAGAAAATAAACATTCCATATCCAAACAATCCTAATGTACAAACTATGCACATGAGGCTAAAAGTGGTCCATGTCTAGACGCAAACTTTATTCCTCTACTTGGTCCTACACCTTCATTTTATGTTCGTAAGGTGCCCCTTTCATTTAGGAATCAAGAAGTAGAAGACCTTCATCAAGGGCGAGAAGAAAACAAAATGATCCCTAACAGAAAAATGACACCTTATCAAAAAGCTTTCGTTTATCTAAGCAATCATATTACATATTTACACCGTTAAGCTTTAACGTTTCCCAGCACAACTCCAGTCAGATTAAAGGTGTTTTCCTCAAGGGGAATCATGGGAAGCGCTAAGAATTTATGCCTTATTCCTGCTTAAACTGGGGTACAAAATCCATACTAATGTGGAATATATTGGCATAGACATGGACCTCTTCGAGCGCACTGGCCATCATTTTGCTATTACATACATCAAGACAAGGCAGAACATTAGAAAACGTTAAACATTCCAGTCCATTCTCACCAAATCTCCACATTGTTTCCATGCCTTTGATGCTTGTCTGATTCCTTTATCCAACATTTGCATTATCCCTTATCAGAAAAGCAGTGGCTATCAATCCTTTGTTCCTTCCATCTTTGTTTGATCCAACTGAGCCAAAATTTGAAGAACCAGGACGCCTTGAGTTTGATGGTAATACTCCAGTGTTACACAACATTTGCTTGACAGCTGCCAATTTGACAAACCATCAGCTTGCCCTCACTTGGTCTTCTTCATCAGGATGATCCAAGATCATCTAAAGTAGATTTTTCCACCAAGTTATCTATAATTTAGTGATGGAAAACAACCTTTTCCTGGGTGTTTCCTCTCTGTTGTCCACAGCTTGGTAGAGATTCATGCAGTGATGAGTAGAATTAGACATTGTGTACCACAGCTCTCCATTGTAACCACTGCCTCCCCTCTCCGCTTCTCTCCTGTTTCCACTTGACTATTTCTATCCAAGCCTTAATCATTGTAGATAGCGGTAGACTTTGAAGCAGTGGTTTCCAGAGTCAGCCACCACCACGTGTCCATCTGAGGTCAGAGCCAGACCTTGTGGGCCGTACAAAGGGTCTGCCGAAGTGTTGATGTAGGATAGGAAGGAACCACTGCCATCGAACACCTAGAAAGCATGAAAGTTTGGGGGAACATTTATTAATAATTTAGGCTTATTGACCTTTAATTCTTACAAACCCAACCCAGTGAGGTACCTGTATTCGGCTGTTTCCCCAGTCAGCTACGATAATGTTCCCATTAATGTCCACGGCCACACCAGTGGGAGCGTTAAACTGGCCGTTTCCTTCCCCATTTGAGCCAAATTTTAACACGAGCTCTCCTTCAGGGGTGAAAACCTGACCAAAACCAAGACAATGATACCTTTAGATTGTAGGTCTCTTTTTGTTCTGTGGTGACGAACAGAAGCAAATGCAGGTTGTTTACCTTCACAGAGTGGTTATGGAAGTCTGTTATGATGATTTCATTGTTCTTGTTCACTGCTGCAAAGTGTGGACCTTCAGGAAAGAAACAAAAAGCATTTATGTATTTAATACACATGTTTCATATATTAGAACAATGTCAGAAATATTTATCAAGGTAAAACCATTATTACTGTAATCATTAAGGAAATTAAGGGGTCTGGTACTTCAGCTGAGGCTTCAAATCTTTAATTATTATTATATTATTGTATTTTATTTGAATATGATTGGGTTTACCACACATTCTGACCAGGAAACCTACTATCATGCACCTTTTAGATCCGTGTTTTCCTGGTACAAATTCAAATGAACATCTTTTCCAATAACTTATCATCTTCTGCACTTGCTTATAAATGAGCCATTGATTTGAATTTGGTGTTTTGTACCAGGAAAACTCTAAAACCCTAAAAGCTTCTGGATGGTAGTCCTCAAGTACTGGAGTCGATGACCCCTGTTTTAGATGCAGTTCTTCTCCAACACATTCAGTCAATCAGCTCTGCAGACGCCAAGTAACGAGACATTCATATAATTCAGATGTATTGGAGAAGACATGTATCTAATGTATGGATCTGATTTGTTCCTTTCACAGGTTGTGTGTTAGCCCCTGGGGTTTCTGGTGGTAACACTTTGTTTTCTGTGTCATGTTAGGGATAACTAAGCTTAATGAAAACAGCGTAACTAATGCGGGACACAAAACTGTCCGTCTTTAACATATCTGCCTTCTCTATCAAGCATACATGGGCCTTTTTTATCTCAAGAAAACACTACCTGCAAACTGCTTGTCACCATTGCCCCGGCTACCAAACTTAGTGATGAGTTTTCCAGTAAGCTGGAAGATAAAAACCGTGCACGCCTTGTTGTCAACCACTATCACGTGACCATCTTGGTCCACAGACACGCCCTTTGGCCCCATGAGTCTACCGGAGCCGAGTTTTGCCTGTTGGACAGAAATGGGTGAAGAAAAACTCAACACATCTGTGCATCAAAGAAGACATACTTCCAGGAACTTTGGCATCACCCACCTTAAACTTGCCCTCACATGTGAAGATGCTGACCCACTTGTTGTCATAGTCGGCAATGATGATGTCACCACTTGGGTGCACGGCTACACCTGTTGGCCGCTGCAGTTGTCCCGGCGATCTTCCCCGCACCCCAAATCGACTTTTGAACTCCCCCTCATTGCAGAAAATCTGGTGGTATTAAACAGTTTTCAGCAGCACGTTTTTAAGCTTTGGAGACCTGAGGATCGAACCAAACAAGCAATACCTGAACACACTGATTGTTGCTGTCAGCAATAAGTATCCTGCCGCTGGAGGAGGCAGCCACTCCTTGAAGGTTGGTGAACTCGCCTTTATTTCTCCCCTTAGTTCCTAAAGAAAGAAGGAATAGATTGTTGGTGAATATATGCACTGTAAAATGCATTTGCATTCACAGAAAGACATCCCTTAAAAACCATTTATGCTTATTGCGGAAAATAGCTATGCAGATGGAAAGCCTGTCTGCCAGGTCGGTTCCTTTCAGACACAAAGATCTCCAAATAAAAAGTACCACAAAAAGACACTAATGAAGCTGAACATAACAAAAACATTATTGTTCTACTTCTTGTTGTGTTTTTGGATGGTTCTAAACTACTTGAAACTACGGCTATTGTTGTGGAAAAAGATGCAGACTCGGTCGCAGTGACATGGCAGCATAAGGTTTATTGGAACAATAAACAGACAGACAGAACCATGGCTCACGGTGGTCGGAAGGCCAAGTGCCTATCCAATGAGGGTTATTCTATTTCTGACCCCCTCAGTATACTCTCACATTTACCTTACATGGTACATCAAGGCTTGCTTACTAGTGATTACACAATGTCATGAGGCCTGTCATACTATATTCTATGATCCACCTGTTGCAGAGGGAACTTTGCAGAGAGGTTATGTGGTGGGGAGAAATATTGCAACCAGTAAATGCGGATGTATCAACTTGTATTCTATGTAGATATCTAAATTCCCCTACATATATGTAGGGAAATTAAGATATCTACTTTTCCCACAACACTATCAACCAGTGTCAAAATGATGCAGTGAACTCCAAACTCGGCACTGCCCTTTAGTGAATGAACCCTATGGCAACATAAAAGATGCACAGGAGTATAAGAACTTTGATGAATAAAAACATTTGAAGTCAATTTCCTCGTTTACATGCATAAGGGAGCATAAATAGTCCTTTAGTTGACAGTAACAACAGTTTCAGCTTCGGTTACTTTGAGTCTCTTTATTATTCCAAGGATTTCTCTCACCGATCCTAAAGATGAGGTCGTCCTCAATGGGGTTCTGAGTTTTCCGGCGTGGAGTGCCCAGGGCGCTGCTGGCTCTTTTGGAGCCCTTTTTCTTCTGGCCAGGGGACTTGCCTCGTCTCTTGGCCCCCTCAGAAGAGCCTGTGGACGGGGTGGCGTTGGCAGCTGAGTTGGTTGCCGTTGTAGTGGAGGGAGACACCTGGATGGACAACAGTCTTAAGGTGAACTGTTGTTTAGCTTCATTGTGAATTCAGAGAACATTTATAGAAAACGTGGCAAATCACATGTGAGGATATGGTATCTACCATTATGTGAACAGAGAAGGGGGTAATCACTATCCTGCAAGTGTAGGCAGCAGACAGCCATAAGCAGAATGCATGAGTGTGTTGTATTGTTTAATTATGACAGCACTGTAGCTGAGTTACTGCTGTTTTCTTGAGTTTGGTTCTGTTTTATGGCATTTTTATGTGTTTTGTTATGTAACATTGGATGAGTAAGTTGTGGAGTATCACAAATTTGACCAAAGAATGAAAAGAAGAAGGCTGTATCTAACAAAAAATGTAGGTTTTCCTGAACCGTTTGCAATTTCCTGTATTAGAAAAGCATCCAATACAGCATCCACCAAATGCTCCTTCCAGCATTGCTCTACATATCACCCTGCTGAGATGTGGTTAGATAAAAATTGTTTTAAAGTATTTAAAGTAGTCAGGAGTGCAAAATATAAACCTGCCATTTTATGCACCAGCTGGTTTACAGCTTTGTGTAAACTAAATTTTCCTAGACAAGTGCCTGTTTACCCTTTCTCAGGGAAAACAAGTCTCCACACATTAGCTAAAACAACATGAAGCAGTCACAGAGCCAAGCCATTGAGATTTTATTTTTACTGTGATTTTGGTCATTATTTTTTAGTTAGAAGCTCTAATGGCAAAAAGAAACCTTTAATAACGTCCTGGATCCAGGCTAAGGTCCATATCACTCCCAAAATCTAAACATCCATCCGTTCGCCATTCCGCTTCATCTAATTCTGGGTTGTGGGTAGCTGGAAGCTATCCCAGAGAGGTGGGGTACACCCTGGACAGGTCGCCGGTCCATCACAGGGTCAGGAGTTCCACAGGTCCTCACACGGTCTAATCACTTGCCCTTTATTTCATTTCTAAGATTTCCATCCATAGCTTCTGAAGTTATGCAGCTAACAAACCAGTGCTGCTTGAAGCCGTTATATTTAGGTTGTACTAATCAATTATTTTGTACTAATCAATTATTTTGTATTAATCAATGATTTTGTACTAATGAATTTATTCTGT
>JBAMHV010000005.1:1109967-1121670 GCA_037177535.1 Pseudomugil gertrudae | reverse complement strand
AAGCAATCAGCAACAGATGCAGCAGAGCAACCAACAAGTTGATCCACAGCGTAGGCCTGTTGAAGATTCACAATGTACGAGTGGAACAGGAAGAGTCTTAGAAGTAGCTCATGAGAAGAATATCAGTCTAAAAATGGCAGCCGAACAAACAGGCACCACAATCGACCACAAAGAGATTCGAGACCTTCTGCATCAACAGTTTCCTGAACTGAAAGAAGTGATGGAGAACAGGTTCCCTGGTCAGTCCTTTGAGAAAGCTCTGAACCTGCATAAGGAAAACTTTGGGAAGATCGAAAATGCTTTTAGTGAAGTTGGCACAGTGATGGAGCTGTTAAAACTCGGCAGAGCTGTTTGTCTGCTGATGATACATGACATCACTTCCTCTCTCACTGTTCAGGGTACAGGCTTTGTGTTGTTTGACAAGTTCGTCCTGACCAATGCCCACTTATTTAATGAGTGGGCTAAAAACGGAATAGAGAAGTGGCGGGAATATATAAAGATTACTGCCAAGTTCAACTATAATAAATCTGACACTGAATCAGAATCGAGGCCAAACTTTGAAGCTAAACTGCTTGATGGCAATCTGGATCTAGACTTTGCCATACTGGAGCTCATCACCAACAAGCAGAACACTGATCAAGCAACAGAAACAGAGGACGATAAAGTACCTCCAGGGCTCCTGAAGAAATTTGCTCAACTGCCCATCGATAGTCATGCCTGTCTTCTAGGACACCCAGCAGGAGGCGCTAAGAAGATGGATCCTACTTGCATTATTCGGAAAGAGGAGCGTGGCCGAGCAGTCGATGAGAACTTAGAGAGTCATAAGGATGATATTATCACCATCTATAACATCAAACAAGGGATTTTGTCTGACCCAAAGGCAGATATTTATGTGACCTACAACACTTTCATGTATCATGGTGCCTCTGGTTCCCCAGTGTTTGATGCTTATGGCCAGGTCTTTGGTATGCATACTGGGGGCTTATCCTTTGGCAATCCTAAGCCTAATGAGAGCGTGATTGAGTTTGCTTTTCCACTGCTCGCTATATATAAAAAGTTTCTGAGTGCTCTGAAGGAAAAGAGAAATTTCGAGTTGTTAAACAGAGTTCTGGAGGAATCAAAGGGAAACAGATACCTGGAAGACATCATTGAGTCAGTGGGGTTGTGGGAAGAGCCAATGGAAATTTGACAAATCTTTGTACAGAATGTAGTGAATTATTTCCTCCTTGTTCGTTATTGATTTTATGACTTCAAAACTGTTCAAAATTGTTATTGTTTTTACGGTGATCTCCAAACATTCCTTCTAAAATTTGGCCTTTTCTATTCCAATAATTTGAAATCATCCTGCTATTGATTGCTTTTGTGATTGACATTATATGTCATACAGCACATAGCAAATGCATAATTATTATGATGTAATCCAGCATTATTTTATCATTATTCCTTTTGTGCATGTTTTAATTTCTAGCCTATATGTAATAGGTGACTTTTTAATTCTGTCTTATCTTTTACATCTTGAACTGGTTTCAACCCAACAAGAATCTTTGTAATGGGCTCACAATAATTGTATAAGTTTTCCAGCTAAACCAAAAAATAAATGAATAAAACTATAGATCCTTTTTAGGATCTACAAAAGGCATTTTAGTGGTTTTCATGGGAACTCCATTTAACAGCATTTTGCTGGGCTCATATGGATGTTAAATAACTCTGGGAACAAAGCTAGTCAGCTAAGAATTGAATTTATCCTGAATAAATCTTTTCTGGATACCAGGCTAACCACAAATAAGCAACCACATAACTGCACCGTGTGCAGGACTGTCTCTTTCTCTGTCCTGAACAGAAAATGGCCTGAGAATAAAACAGCTCCCTCTGGTGGTCATTTTGTGCACACTGCAGGAAAAAGCCATCAAGCAACACTTATTTTTCATATATAATCACCTTAAAAAATGTGTAAAGTAAGACACTTTGCTACAATATAATTAAAACATTTTTACTCTTTTGACCATGAAAACTAATTTCTATGACTATCTGCACGCTTTATCCAATGATCAATAAATCAGCATTACACTTAGTTTTATTCTGTCTTGATGGTTTAAGGAAAGTTTATTTGTACAGAAAAGGTCTACAACAGGGTGATTTTTGAGTGATTCACACACATTGAAGCAAAAGGAAATCAGAAGCATAAATTAAAACCAGAAGGTAGAAACAGACCTTAAAAACGTATTTAAAACATGGTCAAGCTAGCTAAGTAAACTTTATTTGTAAAAGCATTTTCTGACAGGAATCACTGAACAAAGTGCCTTAGAACATAAAATAACTAAAATACAGTAAAAAATTTTTAATTTAAACAATGAACCAATAAAAATAAAACCAATAAAAATAAACAATAAAACAATACAATAATAGCTTAAAAGCTACAGAAATGCAGCAAAGAACAGGTGATTCTTTAACCTGGATGTTTCAGCTGATCTGAGGCTTTCTGGGAGTTTGTTCCAGACATGGAGAAGCTTCAGACATGGTTCTGACTCTGGAACTGAGAAAATACCAGATCCAGGGGGCGGTTGTGTGCCCCACTGAGGTATCGGTGAGAAAGTTTACAACTATACTGCAGGACTTGCTCTCTCTCCTACAGCCGGTCCTGATACGAGTATGATGTTCAGAGGTCCTAGAAAACTTGTTTTTATATGTTTAATTAACCAATGTTCCTAGCAAAGGAGTAGAGGATGTTTCCACAGGAAAACCTTGAATGAGATAACGGTCCTTTCTGCAGAAGTGCAACAGAGTCTTCTTTGTTCAGACCGGTTTAAACCTGTTTTATAGACAAATGAAACTCTTTGGGTCATATTAAAGTTGAATGGAGAATAAAGATGTCTTACATTAAAATTGGATGTTTATTCAGAATTAAACATGATCATGCTGTAAATGACAGTATTGAAAAGGAAAAATATAAATATAAATATCTGATTATCTAATTACTTATGTTTTCTTTGATTATTTTTCATATAATCATTTATAACCATTTTATATGACTATTTTATCTTATTGTTTATTGTCATTTACTTTTATATAGGACATTTGATCATATTCTGTCATAAACTAAAAATGTTTGATACTGCTTCACTTCTGGCCTTTATAATCAAACCAAGGAGGGTTGTCCAGAAATGGAGATGATTATAAACACACCCTCTGTAGAGCAAAGTCAGAGAGGAAGGAGGGCCTAAAATTTGAATAGAGAAAGAGAGTATTAAAGAGGTGTGTTTATGGTGATGCAAAGTTATTAAATATGAGTGTTACCCAAATGTGGATTATTATTCGACTTCTACGGAGATTCAGGACTTTTGAGGATTTTGGACTTTCAGAAAACTTGTAAAACTTCTTTTTCTTTTTACTTATTTTGATTCCTTGTTTTTGGACATAAAGAAATAAACGGGTTATAGGGTCTTAACAAAAGTTAAGTCTTTCCTGACAAAAGGATATTGCATTTTCTTTATACGTTGTTGCCATACCGAGACAAAGAGAGGAGGACTCCGACAGTAAGGTAGGCCCCAGGTTTTCCAGAACCGAGACATAAGAGGTTTTCAACTTTATTATTGGGTTAATTCTGTTCCCTATCATACCGCCGGCTTACGGTGAATGAAAGAATAAACGCTTAAGAGTATCTATTTTTCTATATTTTACCTTTGGGGTTTAGGGTCCATGATAGGACCAATACATGGAATGTGCTAAAAATTAATAAGAGGCATTATCTACAGGAGGGTGGGAAGGTTTCGCCCATTACCTTGCACAGGAGTCTCACCTGTGTTTAAATACTAAACAGAGAAGCGCACGATAGTTGCCGCACGCTCAACATGACCCAAAACAATTTATGTGTTCCATTTGTCCTCAGGACAAGAAATCTGAGGACAAATTCTGTTGACATAGTGATCTAATTTTTTCAGCTTTTGTGAACTGTAAACTCATAAGTTTCAGACAACTTAGACTAAAGATGGCTGCATGCAGCACTGCCTCATGTTTCCTTTCACGCACTAACAAGGTTCGGCCTGACTAACAAAGGGTTGTGCTGAGTTATGCTCTCTCTCAGATGTTCTCTGAACTTCCAGAAGGCCTCAGACAAAACACCCAGATGCTCCAGATACGTGGAGCATAGAAGCTGAATGCATCTTCTCTGTGTCTGGTTCTGACCCTGGAACTGAGAAAATACCAGATCCAGATGACCTGAGGGGTCTGGTAGGGTCATACTGGGTAAACAGGTCTCTGAAACCATTAAGAGCTTTATTACCAACAAC
This sequence comes from Pseudomugil gertrudae, assembly GCA_037177535.1. Lineage (NCBI taxonomy): Eukaryota > Metazoa > Chordata > Actinopteri > Atheriniformes > Pseudomugilidae > Pseudomugil > Pseudomugil gertrudae. Next base: position 1,117,384 of record JBAMHV010000005.1, on the reverse strand, counting down.
AGAACTTAAAAGTCCGTCCTCATCGTCATCATGTTTGCTGTTTGCTATGGTCTGAAACTGAAGGATTTTGGAGTTGAACTCTGCACTGCCCTCTAGTGGATGTATTGGCCCAACACAAATGGTGTGTTCCAGTTGTCAGAACTAGTTCAAGACGTCTGAGGACAAATTCTGTTGACAAAGTGATCTCATTTTTCACAGCTGTAAACTCATAAGTTTCAGATGACTCTGAGACTAAAGAGCTTGTGGGTTGAGCTTGAGTTGTCATTGATAAATACATTGTTATGGCTTGTTTGTAAAAAAAAGAAATACCTCTATGTGTGGTTTAGAGATCATAAATTGTGTTTGAATGATGCACATGTTTACAGTCTAACTGTAAAAAATCACTTTGATTTTGAACACTTATTTTTGGAGCTCTGCAAGTTAGTTTGATAAACTTATACTTTTACTATTCCGGTACAAAAACAGGCAAAGTTTAATTTTAACATTATTTCACATCAGATCTCTTCAACAACTTAAGCCCAAACAATGAACATAAAGTTTTCATTTTTATTTTCCTGCTTTAAAAGTTTATAATAGAAAAAACTAGAAGTGCATGTTTGGTCCCTAAAGGGGCCTTAAGGATGAATGCTAGTTAATATAAAAGGATGTATGTAATACCCTGCACATTATCTATTACTTTACTTATATTTTATGTTTACTCTTTGCATGCTCTTCTTGAAATAAATTATTCTATACACTTTTGAATATTTATGGCATTTGATGTGGACACTTTGAATCTTTGAAACGAAACCTTATCGGATCAGCAGCATCAAACACCAACCTCCACATGAACGGTGCAATGCATTCATTTATTGATAACAAAACAATAAAAAAACAGAAGGAATTGCTCTTTTCTTCAAACCCATCCTTTTTTTTTTTTTGCCTTCACTCATCTCTCAAAGCGTTGCGTAGACTCCTCCAGAACTCCTCCCTCCTCTCCTCCTCCTGAGGCCACTCCAGGTATGTGGTGGAGCTCATGAGTTTGCGCAGTTTGCAGAAGCGTTTCGGGATGTCGTCCTTAGACAGCGGCTCCAGAAGGATCAAGATGGCCGCGTTACCTCCAGCGTCGAAGAGCCAGAAGTGGGAAAAGTCCAGCTCGTAGCGACACCAGTCTGACTGGACAAAGTTCTCAGAGAGCACGAAGACGGTCTTGCGGCTGCGTTCGATGGCGCTCATGATGTTGTCCATGATCCACTGACCAGGAAGGAAGTCCCGCTTGTGGAGACAAAGAGTCAGCGGATGGAGGGATGATGAACTCCCAGGGTCGGCTTCACTGTAACAGAGTTAACAATCACGTGTCAAACATGTGATTCACGTGAAAATTTTGAACGTTAACTTTAACATCCAGCACTATTCTCAAGTTTCAGAGACTTCTGACATTTTATTTTCCTGCTTAAAAGGGAAACTGTGTAACTTTTGACTTCAGAAACCAGGCATTAATGTTGCAGGAGTGGATCTATCTCTCATGGGATCATGTGACTTGGAGCACTTTGCTTTATGGTCTACCAAGGTCATCGCAGGCAATTACGATGCAATCCAAACCCGAGAGAGTCCAGAAGTGAGGAGGGAGGATGTTTAAGATGAGTGAGGCGGGTCAAAGCGTCTGTCAGCACATCTTCTTTCCACGGGGAGTTTTCAAGGCCATGAGGGAGCCAGATTAGATAATAGCATCTGTTTGAGTTTTAGGTAGTTGTTTTTAGACCCTGAGTCTGTTAGCTGATCTCTCACCAAATCCAACCGAATGGTGTTCACTTTCCAGTGACCATGTTGGCACTTCTCTATAGGTTGTTACTGACCCCCGGACAAGTTCAAGAACCCAGCCAGTCTGCCAATCGAGAATGACATCCAGAACACGGTTCAGCTCGTTCAGAAAGCGAGAGTTCACAGTGTTCAGCATGGTTACGCTTACTTACTGCGTTGATCTGCAGCAGCTTCCAGTTGCAACTCACCATAAATACACTAATAATTTCAAATAGTGGGAATGCTGTGATCATAAAGCCAATAAGATAATCTTCCAGAGGCATCACCGTAAGGCACAGGGCTTCCTCTGGTACCCATCGGGGTATGCCTCTCTTGGACATGCAGGTCCCCATTTGCCGATCTCAGGGTGAAAAAACCTTTAGTTGATTTGTTGTTCGACCAGCTGACCAAAACATGGCGATTTTATCAGGAAGAAGTGCAGAGAGGCGCTCTTAAGAGAGTTACACACATACAGACAGAGCAGGAACACAAGGAAGGGGAGGAAAAACAAAGGCATCTGCCTCGCTCAGAAGCCTGAAGAATGTGTAAACGTACCAAAATGTGATGAACTTTTTTTTTACATCTTTCAGCAGCATTTATTCAGAGAAATGGCAGTAAGTGTCTGATGGGCTGCATAACACTGCAGGATTGGTCTGTGTCTTTATTTAGTTGTTTAGTAGAAGCTAAATAGGGCTAGTTGAAGCTAATAAGCTACAGACCAAAGCTAACGTGATTCTAAAATATTTCTCTAAGTTGGGCCTGCATGTAAATATTTAATATATTTTACAGTATTTTACAGTACAAATCGATTCACAACTGGCTTGGCTTAGTTTTATGGTTTTCACAATTCGAAAATGGATAAAGAAACAGTTTAATATTGCAACAGGGCCGTTTGGCCTTAGAGGTTTAGCACTCCTAGTTGCTAAACATTACACTGTACCCCTTCAGGACTATGTCACAGATTATGAATGTCTGAGTAAAAAAAAAAAACCAAGAGCCAATTTTGACAAAATGTGTCAGGCTAAAATACTCACCGTGGTTCCTCCAGCTCAGGTACCAAAAAGTTTTCCACCCAGCTAGCATCTCTTTCACTGTAGGAAACGAAGGCATCAAAGGACAGCAGCGATTCACTGCCCTCTTCTCTGCGTTGTTGATGTTTTAGGGAGCTGCGCTTGGCCTTAAGCCATGCCCAAGACATCTTCAGGTACCAGAAGATGTGGAAGTGCCACAGCAGGATGCTGACCACAACCCCAACAAACAGCGAACAACCACAGCACACAGACACGAATAAAACCCGGTGGCACATGATGAGCTTAAGCCGGACTTGACCCAAAGGCTCCCCCTGCAGACTAAAAGGAGAGTCGCAGATGTAGCTGTCCTTGCCATCCGTTAACTTCAAGTCTCCACCTCCTTCGACCTGAGACTGGAAGAAGGTGACGAAATCACAGGAGCAGAAGAACTTGTTCTGACCAGCTTGGAGGTTCTCAAGTCGTTCGTATGACTGCAGGTCTGACTGGTTGAACATGTTCACCGTGTTTGACTGTGGACAATAGTGAGTGTCACACCGGGGACCTCAGAGAAGACAGAAAAGCAAAATGTGCTCGTTTCTCACCTGCATAGCTAACGTTTGCAGATTGGGGAAGAGCTTCCCATCAGGCAACCTGAGAAACTTGTTCCCAGAGAGATGCAGCTCTTGCAGTGCAGGTAGGACCAGATGGAAGTCTTTGAGATCATTGTTGCTCAGATCCAACACCTGCATTGTACAAAGTATGATGAGACTACAGTGTATGCATATGATGGGATGGAGCTAGGTCTTTTGGGACGATTTCTAAGCGGTGTAATTGCTCTACCTCCAGGGATTTGGGTAAACAGGATGTTATGGTGTTGAGCTTGGCCCTGGAGATGTTGAGGTATCGCAGGGTGGAGGGCCACGGGCAGCTGGAGGGCATGGCGGTATAGCCGTTTCTGCTGATGTCCAGGTGGGTCAGTTTGGTGAGCTTGGACACCAGGTGGCTCATCTTGGACAAAGACTGGACGGATAAAGGTCAACTTTAACAATCTGAACACAATCCAACTCTGGAGGTTTCATTTTAGTTTTGATGTCGACACCTTCAGAGCGTTCCCGCTGATGTTTAATACTCTGAGCTCCTTCAGTGTTTGGTTTTTCTCGCAGAGCGACTCGGCCATAGTCAGGTCAGTCAGCAGGTTGTCGGTCAGGTCCAGGTACTGCAGGTTCACCAACAGCTGAGATGATGGACAGGGCATCACATACACCTGGAGATTAAAGTCACAATTAGCTAAAGCAAATTAATATTGTGCAGATTCTGGTTACTTACTGAATTTGTTTCTTTGCTATTGTAAAATAATGTTTTATTCAACACTAAAAATATTCACAGCAATATGTCATCTTTACACAGAAGAAAGGAATAAATACATGAGATTTTAGTAGATTTTAGTTTGAGGAGATCTTATTTCCAGGCCTGGATCTTTATTTCTGGACCACTTCAGACCCATACAACACTAGACACAAAAGTAACCCGGATTTGCCCCAAACAAGTTCACTACCTGTGCCTACATGTTACATGTAAAGGTCTAGCCTTTTAGAAGATGTGTTAAATTTTTTCTCATTTTTGGGCTGTGTTGCAGTGTTTTCTATGGCATTACCATGGAGTTTATGACAGACAACTTCCTCGGGTAATTCAGTAGAAACTTGAGCTGTAGAAATGAGGTGAACTTGAAGACGTCCAGCACCACAATGTTCCGCACAAATAACTCATCGAAGCTTTTGTGGTCAGTCCAGCTAGCTTTCTCCCATCTGAAACCAATGAGAGAAGGGAAACTATAACAACATTCATCCAGATGTCAGTTCACACGACTGTTGGTCTAATCCCCAGTGATAAATGCACTATGGATAGCAGTGTTCTGATTATTTTCTATGATGTTTTGTGAAGGTTCTACAATTTCAGCCATTTTTTCTTCATTGTTTTTATTTGCCACTTGACTTGGTTAGCTATTTCCAGTTTTTCAACTAGAATGAAAAACTAAATGCACTTTGTTAGATTTAGGAAATATGACATGAACCACAAGAGCCCAGCGTGACATATACTGTCTGAGAAATTAGGCACTTGATGGTAAACATTTTCCTTAAAATCCTGGTTTGTTTGCTTGCTTGTTTAACACATTGGCTGCTTGCTATAGTGGAGAACACCGCTGGCATTTAGGAGCATTTTGGCTCAACTTTTACTGCAAAATGTGTGTGTGCATGCCCGGAGAGCACATTTAGGGGATCTTAACAAGCACACCAAGCCAAATCAGCATGTCGTATCCAGAACACACAAAAGCACAAAAAATGTCAACAGACTTCCCTGGCAGCAAATAAGTTAATGGACAACAAAAAGAAGGTTATGCTAGAAAAAGTCTGACATTTTACATGGTTATAAACAGTAAATATCCCTTTAAAAAGTTTATTTTCAAAATTTTGTTAAATAGGCAACAAAAAGACCCCATTTTAAAAATGGAATTGGGGCTTTAACCCTTTAAAGCCTAACTTATATTTGATATACAGTCTATAGCTGCATTTCTGTCGTGTTTTTTGCAAAATAAAAGCAATATTTGTAACGTTTTGAAAAACGACTATTTTGATTTGCACGTGTTTCCATTGAACATAAATATGTGTTAAGCACATAAGCTGCAAATCATTTAAAATTGCATCCAGATGACGAAATTTTACGAGAACTCTGGTACACACAACATTACCACAAAGCATTATTTTGGAGTTTTCAACTCTTTAAGGAAAATTTGTTACAACTTTTCAAAGCCATTATCACATATTTCCCTTTCTAAAACTAATTAAAACTCTCTGCATTTATTAGTTGTTTAGTCCGCACCAGCTCTCATGGCCTACTCTGTGATGTTTGGTGACCGCGAAATGTCACCGCATGTGTTTCCATTACCAGATTTTATTGCGATATTTAGGTTTTGTGCAAATCTAGAGGTAATCAAAACACACTTTGTGAGACATTTTTCATCACTTTGTGGCAGAAACTTTACTCAAAACCATGTTGTTCACTATATGATACTAGCCTCCTGCACCTTCGTGAATTCAGTTAAAACACCTGTAGTTATTCTCAGTCCATGTTTTAGAAATGTTGCTTTTATTTTGTGGACAAATTTGAATGGAAGCATAGTTATTGATGATTCAGATGGAAGGGAATCTCACCTGCCCTCGCCGGTCAGAGTAACATCTTCAACGTGCAGACGGGAGAGTGGCACTCCATCCATCACCACCAAGAAGTTGACAATAGACTCATCAGATGTAGATAAGTTATGGAAGGATATGTCTCTGCAGAGTTTTTACCATAAAACAATCAGCATTCACAATGAGAAAACGTTACGTCATTAGATCATGGTCAGACCTGATCCTCTTCCGGGCGGACTCAATGAAGGGCTGAACAGACTCGTTCCTCGCCAGATGGAGGTCTTCCAGGGTGAGGGGTGTTTCAGGGTATGACACGTCTCTGAGCACCGCAGCGGCCAAGGAGACATTTTTAATGAAAGGACCATAAAGACTTAAAGTGACGTGACCCAGCGGCCAAATGTTAGCCAGCGTCCCAGAGTCGTATCTGTCGGGGAAAGAGAGAGACGCCAGCAGAAAGGTGTTTGAGATCATTGTTTGGCTTTTAGTTTTTACATCAAGGCAAGGCAAGTTTTATTTGTATAGCACATTTCAAGTACATGACAATTCATGGTGCTTTACATACAAACATTAGAAACATTACAGCAAGGTGCAGAAAGCAATAAAAAGAATTAAAAACAGCAGTAAAATCACAAAATAAGAAAATTAAAACAAGATAAAAACAGAGGCGCCCTAGCTCTGGAAAATAAAATGAAGTCAAATCAGAGGCATCCTAGCTCTGAGAAAAATAAAATAAAATAGAGTCAGAGACACCCTAGTTCTGAGGAAATCAAGGTGCAGAAAGCAATAAAAAGAGTTAAAAACAAAAGTAAAATCACACAATAAGAAAATTAACGCAAGATAGAAACCCTCAGAAAAAAAGAAAAATCACTTATCATAAAAGGCTGCAAATAGAAAAGTTTTTAACTCTGATTTAAAGCTGCTGACACTTTCAGCAGACCTGCAGCTTTCTGGGAGTTTGTTCCACATGTGAGGAGCATAAAAACTGAACGCTGCCTCTCCGTGTTTAGTTTTGACTCTGGGAACTGAAAGTAGACCTGACCCTGATGACCTGAGGGATCTGGTTGGTTCATAACGAACCAGCAGATCATTGAGGATGTTCTGTCTTGTGCTAAGGTCATTGATGAGGCAAAACAGTCTTTCTAAAAGGGAATGTTTGTTTTGGGCAGCATTGGACAGTATGAACCTTCCTGGAGAAGCTTTCTGGTCTTTTCTTTCATTAGTTTTCTGTAATAGTTCTCCAGGATCCTTGAAGGATTTTCCAAAGGTTTTGGGGATGATTTTCCCCCTGCTCTCTGTGCAGATGATCCAACACAGCCTCATTAATTTTAAGGTTCAGGTTCTGATGGGGGTCTGTCCCAACTGAGTCTGATCGCCTCCCAGTTTTAATTACACTATTATCCACAAACACAAGTTAACACTAACACTACAGACAACCTTTGG
>JBAMHV010000005.1:943720-954743 GCA_037177535.1 Pseudomugil gertrudae | reverse complement strand
GGAACGGGAGATTCTCATCACGGATGATGGTGGAACGGGAGATTCTCATCACGGATGATGGTGGAACGGGAGATTCTTATGATGGATGATGGTGGAACGGGAGATTCTTATGATGGATGATGGTGGAACTGTGTAATGTTATCATGTTAAAAGTAAATCTGGAAGAAAATCACATGACATTACTGTTAAATCTTTATTTAAACCTCAGAATGAGCGAATAACACATAATCTGCAGCCTCTATGAACAAAGTTTTATAGAACATTGAGTTAAATATCTTTATCATAAACATTATAGTTTGTAGTTTCATCTCATGTCTTACACCTCTCATTTAGTCTTTGCTTCTCCTGGCTTTCTTCTTCCCTCTAAAGAGAAGAAGAGGATTTCCAGGGATTAAGGCTGGATTATGGAAACACACACTCAGACCCCCCCACCGAGCGTCTTCTCCCCCACCGAGCGTCTTCCCCCCCACAGAGTCAGCCTGACTGCTGTTGAATGAGCGTTGACAGATGAGATCTGGACGCTGAATGAGTGTTGATGTCATGCCGACTGAGCTGCTGTGAAAGGCTGAATGGAGCTCAGTGAGAGGACCCGATCTGTGTGTTGGGACATTTCAGCTGACCCACACTCTGGGACGGGTTTTAGTTTCAGGTTTGAGTCCAATAAACAGAAAGTAGACGTCAGCGTTCTGGAATAAAATAGAGGAAGAAGAGACCGGCTGCTTGTGTACGAGAACGGGACACATCTGTCCGGATTAACTTCACATATAAGACACATAAAAGGTCCCCTGCAGGTGTTTCCTGTTTGATTCGACCGATTCTGCAGATGTTCATTGTTTTAAATCTCTACTTGTTTGATGTGTCTACATCTCTCTGGTTGGTTTGGTCTTTTATGCCTCTTGGCTCTTCTTCTCCACATGTTTTCATCACCTCATGTCTGTGTTGCTGTTGTTTTCAGCCTGTTTATGTATAAATACATATTGTGTCTGTGGGTTTCTTCAGCCTGGTTCTGGTTTAAGAGTCATTTCACATCTTCTTGAATCGTTTTGTTCTATCATTTTTGATCATTTGTGCAATTTTGTCAATGCGAGTCCAAAGACAGAAGAGCCAGCCTGCATGTCTTTTGTTGCTGTTTCGCCTTTTTTTGAGAGGAGTTTCAGAATAAAGGAAATAAAGATGTTTCAGTAGGAAAGCATTGGAATACCTGGACCGGATTTGAAGATCCCTGCAGGCTGTGCAACAGGTTTTTCTTCTGATTATCAACATTTTACTTGTGTGTGAAGTAGCTCGTTACTCCATTTCACCATATTCAAACTATTCTGAAGTTACCATAAATCCATGTGTGTCATTGAGCGTACGGTGTCTGAACAGTTTGAGCAACTAATTTAAAATACAAACAACCCAAATCAGAAGTAGTTTGTATGATTTTAAAGATCTCATTAAAACAAACACAATAAAACTCATATTTAATCAGACTTATTTCATTCAGACAGTCATGTTTAAACTTAAAGCCCATCTATGCTCCATGTAGACAACGTGTGTGCAAATGGACGTTTCATCCGTGTTGGTTATACGTCTGTTTTCAAGAAGCTGAATGAGGCTTTTCACAGAAAATGAAGGAAAACGATAATAATAATAAGATGATGATGCAGAAACCGCAAATAATACACCTAATAAACCAGGAAGTTTACAATCTAGCTGCATAATGTGTTTATTCAGAGACTGTATATGGTTCAACCACAAGTGATCAATGATAAATCCATGCAGAGACCTCTATGTAGACCTAGAAATGATGATGAAGACACTTCCTGTCAAAACAAAAAGCTTAAATGGAAGATTTGATCAAATCAGGAGGAGCTACAAACCAACAGGTGAGCAATAAAAGAAGATAAATAACGGTCCTCTGTGGCTGGAATAAAGCCGAGAAGATGTCTGATGCAGCAGAGTTGGAGATGTTTAAGTGAGGAAAAATATGTAAATAGTTTCTGTTTACAGAGGTGTCCCACAGGGCTCTGTACTCGTCCCACTTCCTTTGGAATAAATTCCTGGTTTGTGATTTTGTGGTGTGTATGAACACAAACCTGTCTGCAAGCTCATGTCTCACGTTCTGCAAAAACTGTTTTGTTAACACGTATAAATATATAAATAGTTTCTGTTGTGTTTGTTTTAGACGTAAGGGAATGACTTGCAGATGAGAAAAGGTTTGGTCTGTGTGTTATAAATAAATCCAGTTTTCTTCTTGTGGTTGGCCTTTATGCTAATACGTCTATTGTTACATTCAACTTGCATCAGTTTAGCGTTGAAACATCACGTCTGCGTAGCGACCGGGATTAAAAGGCTTCAGATTCTACATAGATTTTTACATAAAAGACAAACAGGATAAAAAAGAAGAAAAACTAAGCAAAATGTAACTCAGCGCTTTAAGGGTTAAATAAAATGTTCCTGTGTATCTGTTTACATCATTTATCCAGGCACAAAGATGCTAAATCCATTCATCTAAATACGCTGCGATTCTTTTGGTGTGTTAAGCTTCGGCGTTAAAGTGACAAAGAAGTCTTACAGAGCGAGTTCGGTACCAACAAAGAGAAAACCAGCACAAAGAAAAGCAGAAAAATGACCAATGAAATGTAATTTATCTCCCTTTATCAGCCGTGACAGCATGACGGAGAGGCTTTTATCCCCCCTGACACACGAGAGCAATCCATCCATACCAGTCTGATGTTTTAGACATAAAGAAATGCAACCATCCGACAAACACCGTGCAGGTCCAGCAGCAGGCCGACTCACTGAAGCCTTCATTGCTACGTGGTTCCTCCATGGATCACATCCCATTAATGTTCGACCTAACCCTTTAGTTTCCACTTTCACTGAATTATTCGCACATATGAAGTGTTGGTCCTCGCCAGCATATCTCAACAAAAACCGAGTGCTTCTCCAGACCGCTTAACAAGTGTTGGCACATCATCCAGACGTTTAGAAAAGTCTTATCACTGGAATATTTAAAGAAGAAAGCAAGAAAGTGTGGACGACGTGGAAAAGAGTTCCTCTTTTTACCTGATGCGACGCTGAACGGATAGTTCAGATCACGGTGGTGAGAAAGTATGTAAACGTGTGACATTTAAAGACGAGCTTATTGTCCCTGCTTTCCATCAGAGGGAGGGGATTGGGTGCTTCTTGGGCCTAGTACTCTGCCAGCTTCCTCATGGCTGGGATTATTGCTCACTGGGTGGGTGCTGGTCTTACTGGGGGCCTCCTGGTCACCCTCTGATGTACAATCAGCCTCATTCTACAGCGTAACCAGTCAGTCAGTATTAACTAGTTAAGTTCATGGTTTTCATTGTGTTGCTGTTTTAGTGATTGTTGAGAGATTGTTAGCTTTGTTTTCTTGCAGAAAAACAACTTAATTAGTTTTGTTTTTTTACTCTAAACCTTCAGAAAAGCAGCTTTAGTGGTGATAAACAATCTCTGGGAATATGAGGACGATTATTTCTGCACATCAGCTGACTGACAGAAAAAACACTGAACAGAGGTTTTAGTCATAAAGCTGTTTACTCTCATTTGTATCTACAAAAATCACTTTTATACAGCAAATGATAAATCATAGAAAACAGGTGAAAAATGAAAAAGGCAGGTGAGTAATCAGATTACTTTCATAGCTTTTGCAGTCATTATTTCAGCATGTAATAATCACTGGCTTGTAAAATACTTCATTATGAGTTAAGTAGGAAATAAAACCCGTTATAATAAAAGCTTTTCTGCCTTGTTACAGAACGTTTGCATGATTCCAGTCAGGCTTGTGCAGGTGTTTCATTTCACTACGTAAAAGCAGAAAAAAATCAGCATTCACAGTTTTTCTAACATGGTCCATCCTCCGGGTCTTTTCTCTTTATGCTTAGTACTTTCAGAACAAAAGGCTTTTTAGAGCTTTAGAAAGGTGAAATCTTCCTGTTTAGCTCAGGTCTCTGCTTTGCAGTTTTATTCTGTCTTTAAAATGTTGTTTAATAACAGCTTTTAAATCCCAACAGTATCTATGAAGAGGATATTTAAACATCCAGTAATACGTCCCATAAAGCAGCATGCTTGAAATCTGACACTTTAAAACTGTTCTGCTGATTTTATGAGACAAGTTTGTTAACTTTTCTGTAAGCACATTTCTTCAGTAAAAAGTGAGTCTATTTAACAATTTTAGAATTCAGAAACAATTTATAATCAGTTAAAAAATCTGAAAATTGTGTAAAAATGTTAAAATGTCCAAAGTCTGTAAATTATGTTTAGTTTTCTTTTGCTGGTTTCTTAATGCTAAACGTGATAAACTCTTTGCTTTTAAATAAAAAAGATGATATTAATGTGTTTTTATCCCTTTCTGCCAGTCTCATGAGCATTTTCACAGTTTTACAATGAATCCTTCCATGATTACATTTAGCCCGAGCTTGTAAAGAAGTTGCACCAAAGTGTGTCCAGAAAAACAAGACGTGTCTAATCATTTATAAGAGAAATTCATGCTAATCCTACAGTAGATGCTCATGATCAGCATCAGTTAGGATAAGCTAATGAAAGAATTGACATGATTTTATGTGTTTATGTCTCTTTTCTGCTGACATATTAAACTAATTTTTTACCCATATTTAAGAGAAAAAAGTTAAAATGTATTGTTCAACCTGTTTGGCACATACTCTAACATACATTACAACATGATGCGACCTTAATAAAACGAGTCCAGCTTTATTATCATTGGTCGAGTCATTCCCAAACCTTTTACTTATCATAGCGAGACTATGTGATCCATATATGTGGACATGGCACATATATGGATCACATAAATTAAAAAATGTAATTTACTACCACATCTCACTGCGACAGAGCCTTTAGTTTGGTTTGTGACATCAGTTTCTGCATTTCCCAGTGAAACTGGTTCAATAAGCCAACGTGCCCATCCACCGACCAGTCCAAACATCCATCTCAATGCTGGTTTGTAGCTCAGTGATGTCATAAACCCCACCAACCAATCAGGTTGCAGTCTGCGTCCACCCTCAGCACATTCTGGCTTATCATGACCAACATGGATTCATACGATCCCAGCAGCATGTGAAGGTTTTATCTACGATACATTGACTTGTTGAAGACTTTCTACAGAAAAGGATGAAGGTGAAAGACAACATTGATGATGCACTTAATGATCAGATCTGATGATTTGAGCTAAATTCCAGCTGCAGGACTGTTTATCGTGACAAAATGACTAAAGGATGGAAGAAAATGAGCATCTCCAGGCTGGAACGACTCATTTCTGTAGAGAGAAGATGCAGATGTGCACCCAGATGCTTTTCTTCATCGTGTTTCCTCTTTTCCAGGCAGAGTTCTGACACTTGTGGCTTGTACTTGGTTTTGCTTTGACTTTTTATGGAACTGGGGCGTAGAGCTTTAATTTTCACACCTCACTCGTATGTTTTTCCACCACATGGCTGTTCTGTAACACCACAACACAAGCGGACACATTTCCCATTGTGCTGAACTTTTCTCTGCTTTCTATTCACATGTGAAAGAATTCGTCTTGCTGACATGTATTATGGTTTTATTGTGCTCCACAGTCTTTGATTCTCCACTGTTTATTTATTGTTTCAGCCAGGCGGTCAAACACTGCCTTTTTTTTTGGGATTAGCCATGCATGTTCTGCATTTCGGGCAGCTCTAAAGACTTGGTAACAAACTGTGAGACGCCTTCGGAAAGGAGGTCAAAGATGAGCGAAAAGGCAGCTGAAGAATTTTCCTGGAGGATGAGAAGGGTCACACAACAAAGCCGAGGCAGGAGGGAGTCGTAGAAGCAGCAGCTGATGGAGGACACAATGAGATCTGAGCCTGGACTCTGACAGCTTCAACCTGGTTGTGATTATGACTAAGCAGACTGGAAGCCAAAGAGACGGTTCGGTGGAAGGAGGCGTGCATTCCTGCGGCGTGGCTCGTCAGAGCCGGGTCGTGTTGAGGTGAACGTTGTGTTTGCCAGATTCTAGGCCAACGACTGTCTCCTCGGGTATCTGACTGGGTCATCTTCAGGCCAGAGCGAAGATTTAATCCTCTAACCTGGTCCTCAGGACTTACTGCCATGCATGTTTCAGAGGTAACCCTACATAAACACACCTGAAATAAGCAAATGCCTCTGTGAGAGGCTTTCAAAGACCCGGACTGATAACTCTAGGAGAAACTCAAAGGACTGGTCTGGAGTCCTGAGGAGGTCAGAGGTCAAAGGTCAGGACAGATCCCTGAAGCAAAAGAAATGAGGAAAGGAACATCTCAGCCTCTGGGATGTAAACAGTTGCTGCTCTGATCAGATTATCAGTGCTGCTTTTACAGGAGATTCAAGAGATGTTCCAATGTCTTCACCTGTTTTTAATCCCAAAAAGTTTCTAAGCTTACAAAAAGAGTCCTAGCTTGTTAGGCAGAGTATCGCTTTTAGAAAACATTTCACTCAGTAATTTTCTGTCTGTTTATTCCAATGCAGGGTTGTGAAGGGCTGGATGAGATTCCAAAAGGTAGGAGGGGAATGGCAGAGCACACTAGTCTATCGGGAAGATAGAACGGAGAGACCTGCTGGTAAAGGCTGCGGTTCCTGACCCAGGGCATTTCACACGCTGGTAGGGCATCTTCAAAGAAAAGATAGGTTGGGAGTGTTAAGCCTCTTATGACCACAGCCAGAAATTCTTATTTGTGCAAATATTTCAGGAGTTACGATATGGATGCTCCTGCTATAAATGTGTCACGACCCTCTGAATCTGACCTGTGGTTGGATGTGGTTGGATGGCCGTAGTGCGGGGGTCTTGAGGTCTACCCTACTGACCACTAAACGGATAATGAGGTCCATTTCTTTGCTTTCATTGCAGGTGTACGAATGTTTTCTGGTGGTTGGAGAGTGGACTGGTGGCCATAAAACTTCACAAAGACATTTATCAAGGTGTCAAAGTTAACATGAACAGCAGAAATAGAGATTTGAGGGACTTAAAAGAAACGACTCATCAAACCAAGTCTCCATTTGTGATACTTGAGTCGCAACTGTAGGCACTTCCATTGTAGGCAGGCACTTTCTCGCCCTGACCAGTCTCAGCTACACAACTCTGGATACAAAGCAAAACTATCTAAAACTAAACTAAAAGCACCTTCTGAGGTTACTATCTGAATGACCGATGACTTTTTAAAAAGTTTAAACTACAGCAACTTAATGAGTCTCGGCCTCCCTATGATCACATTGTCAGTTCTGGTAAGTCTTGACATTTGCAGACCAGAATAACCTAAAAGATCTACAGAATTTTAGGTCTTTGTTAAAATCATGTGCTGTCTTGTAAACAGCTGGTAAGGAATTTTAGACACGCTTACAGTAAGTCTAATAGTAGCGTGTAGCCCACCAACAACTAATGTAATTGTTTTTATTTGACATGTTTGGGGTTTGAATGTCATCACTGATGGAAAATGGCAAATGGATAGGCTATATTCCACTGTTCCTTTCTAGTATGTGGGGTGCATCTTGTGGGTTGTGGCAATCATTTGCTGAACTCTATTTGGATGTTGTTCAAGACTTTCTTCATATAACTGGATGACCATAGACTCATTTCCCTGCTCATATAATGATTCCCATGTGAAACCAACCCCATAATGAGAAAAGTTTTCTGTTTTCATGGATTTTCTGCTTTGTTGTTTGCTAATTGTGAAGCTGGATGGTGCATTTTTGGCTCTAGTGGTCATTTAGATGACAAAGTATTACTTTCTGGGTTGATTGGACACAGATTTGACTCATCAGGTTTAACAAATTCTCATCGTCAGCTGGTACTTTTACACTGATGAAGTGCGTTAACGCCGTTTTTTCATTATTTTCCCATCAGTGTGTTATGAAATGGGATGAAATGTGTGGGTGTGATTCAGTGTAAATCTATCAACTTGCTGCTGAAAGGATGCTATTTCTTTAGAAATGAAAAAAACTAGAGTTAATTCAGTTTAGATTTCCCTAAAAACTGTAAACCCCAGTTACCTGAATGTGTTGTTATGGCTTGCATTTAGGGTTAAGTCCTGTTAATCCACACCTAATCTATCATATTTAAAATGATCAAACTTCTATAAACTCAACAAATGTTACCGTTTCAAGCCCTGAAGGTGTTTTTTAAATACAGATTTAATTTGAGGACGTGATCCGGATCCATAGATGATCCATCTGTGCTAATTGTTCGTGTAAAGAGACTCAGTCCACCAGAGATTTGAGGTCAGGAAGTCCTTTCAGCTTCAGGTCCAGCAGCATCTGTCCGTAGGCTTTACCCTGAGAAAAGATGAAACACAAAGGTCTTTACGAGACCAACGTGAGCTCCCGACTCGACGTGTTGGAATTCGCAGTTTGTGTTTTACGAGTTTGTTTGGATCAACACGTTCAAGTTGCTTTCATGTTTCCTAGTTTCTGCAACGAGTGTGAAAAACCTTTACAGGGACGTTAAATCTCTGATTAAAAAGTTATTATTTTTAATAATTCTACCATTTACGTTATGATATAATCATCTGATTTAATAAAATAATTCAAACATGTTTCTATAAATAGTAAAACAACTGCATGTTTATTGTCGCCGAGTAAAATATTTGTTTTTATTTAAATCTGGTGCTGTGAATTTGAAATATTTTAAAAATAAAATGAGAAAAATATGTAAATATTCTCCAAAACAACCAGAAGAAACTCTCAGAGAAAGTGTTTAAATAAAAAATTTCTGCATATCTGAAAAAAAGCAGAATGATCATTTTTATTTGTTATAAAATCTGTTATTTCATCAGTTTAGTTTTTTCCTAAATAAAATAGAATAATTGCTTTAAATGTCATTGCATTGGCTGCACGGGGTTGTTTTCATGCTGAATTAATCTCTTAAACCAGTGCATCTCCCAGTTTGCACTGGTTGAACCTTCTCAGCTAAAAGGTGTTTGAACATCTGCACATGTAAAACTTTAAGAGCAAAAAAGAGGAGGAAACATAGAAGAAAGGAGTAGAGAGCAGGCTTTGTGTTCTCCCACCAGGTCCAGGGTTTAAATCTGGTCTGGGTTAAAGCCAACAACGTGTACGAGTTACCTGGGGGTCGCTGCGTAGCGAGGCCACCCCTCCCCCGCCCAGCGAACTCTGCAGGACGAAGTTGAGGCCGTGGATCCCCGGCAGGGTGTATCTGGAAACCACGGGAAGAGTCTAGATCAGTTACCGCGGCAACAAAAACCTTCACACGCCTCAGACCGCGAAGCCGAGAGGTCCAAGCACATGTTGGCACCATGTGTGTGCGGCAGTTTATTACACGGCCGTGTGTGTGGGGCTTGTTTACTGGTTTTATTGGTAAAAAGTAAGTTTTCCTCATAAACTACAAGAAGTGTGTGTTAGTATCTGTGTGTCATGAAAACAAGGCTCAATCAGCATTTATTTGTGTGTGTAGGTCTGATGTGATTGCATGCTTACCCCGTTAATGTTTATAAGTATTTAAACGTGTGTGTGTGTGTGCAGGTTTTTAATCATAATGAGGACCGATGCTTGTAAAAACACCTGCGTTATGGGAATCGTGTACTAGTGGGGACCACAAAAATACAAACATGTTTGAAACAAGGTTTGAGGGTGAGGGCTATATTCTGGTTCAGAGATGTTGTACGGAGCTAAAACTGGATGTCAGTGCCCGATCTGGACCATAGGACGAATATGGTAAATATAAAACTAGATATTTTTCCAAATAAACAAAGTTTTACTTGGTGAAATACATCATTTTGCAAGAATATTGCAAAAGATGGTCAAAACTGAATTTTTTCAAGAATATTTAGGTGGTTAATAATGTTTTCTACAATGATAGCATAATAAATATAAACATTTTGAGTACTATAAGTGTACCTCATTGCATTAAAACAAACTCATGAGTTTTTGTTATTTAAAGGTTAGTATGCTGTTATTTTACTGCTCCAGCCCACATTAGATTAAACTGTGCAGCATGTGGCTCCTGGACCAACCCTGCTGTTAGCGCTTAGTGAGTGTATTGTCCCCACGGGCATATAAAAACACACGTTTGTGTTTGTGTGTACCTCCTTGGGGGTTAACGAGCAGTGGAGGTGCACTAATGAAGCATTTGGATGTTGGGGAGGCATTTGAAGGTGTGAGAGGAGATGCAGGTCAGTGAAATTTACCACATGCAGCTCGTCATTACACTAATCGCTAACACACAGCAACGAGCCACCAGCAAAAATGTCTGCCAGTTGTACTTTTACTCAGAAAATATCTGCAGCTATACTTAAAATGCACAGACTAACCCAACTTTAATCTAATTGTTTTCCATATATGAACCTGTGTAAAACAATGAGACCATTTTTATTCAAACTGTTTACGGTTCAAATAAAACGTTGTGGTATGGTTAGTATGACTAACTTTAGATGTTTGCCATGTATTAAACAGTCATAGTGAAAACATTTAGAAGAAGTTATTGAATCCATTTGATTTTAATCAAATGTGTTGGGGCGGTAAACATCAAAAACTTGCAGGACTGTGGCCATTAAGGACTGACGATGGAGAACAAACAAACAAAAAAACGTTAAAACTTTTCAGCTTTAACAAAACAAACAAATGACCTGTAAGTAGTACGGTAGCAGGACTGAGCTAAAGTTTCTGGAAAACTCAGACTGAGTGAAGACTTATTGTTTCAAGTCATTTAAAAACATTAAAAAGTCTGGCTGCTTGAGGACAAAAAGACTTGGCAGGTATTTTTGTACATATTTTCACAATAATCCAAATAATTAGTGGTTTATAAATCCTTTAAGGGGAAAATATCATGCAAAATCCACTTTAAAGCCCTTAAATCCATGTTTTGTGCATTTCTAAGTGTTTAAATGCAGAAACTGAAAATGTATTCCCTCCTGATGCTGCACATATATCTTTATTTTCTTTGTGCTCATATTTTTCAGTCTGTTTCGTTTTTACTATTACGTTTTTTATCTATTACATCACAGTATTTGCTGCCAAATATGGTCGTGGACTTCCTGTAATCAATGTGGTG
>JBAMHV010000005.1:925073-935916 GCA_037177535.1 Pseudomugil gertrudae | reverse complement strand
GAAGTAGGTACGGAAAATGTAACCGCACGGCACGACACATCCTGATGGAAACGCTCTGTTTCTGGGTATAATCGTATAAGGCCGGGTAGAGTAGGTACTAGTGGAAAAGCGCCTTTAGTCAGACTATGAGCTTCTTTTACATAACCATCCAAAACCTAAAAAATACAACTGGTTATTCATCCATTCTTTTCAAATTCAGCATTTTACCAGTCATTTCCATGGTAAAAGGTAGTTTACAGTCTGGTTTCCAGTCCACACCAGATAACTATAATCTGATTAAATGCGTCTACATGCACTTCAGAAGTATTAAAAATAACCGCTCTACATTCTCGTGTATATTATAGTCCTTTTAGAGTATGTGCATACGTGATGACATAACTTCCTGTTATTTTTAAAACATCTTTAACATGACGCCCGAGGTCTTAGCTCCACCATTAGCAGCTAACGCTAACAGCCTGCAAAATAAACAACAAGTCATGAAATGTAATTGAACTACTGGATCAACCAGATGCCTCATTAATGCTCCCTTTACATCTCATCTTCTCACATACATGCTTCCTGTTGGCATGGTTGTGAGTGAATATATCCACTAGAGGGCAGTGCGGAGTTCACGCGTGAGCCCTGTGGTACTGCTCCATTTAAGCTCTGAAAATGGACCCAAAGCAGATCCAAAGGTTCTGTTCAGATGGGTATTTAATGAAGAGTTTGATCAGCTTGATCGTTTATCTGATCATTACCATCCCCAGAACTTTAATTCTTCTTAAATCTCTTTGCAAAACAGATCTGGTATTTGGCGGAAGCTCGCCGAGGCAACAAGGTAAATAGTTGTTTTCACCATCATGAGGTGGAACAAACATTTCTGAAAGGAACATAATGGAGAAAATATCAGCCTTTGTTGTTATTTATCGCTAAAACAATAAACCATATGTCTTCAAGAAGTCTAAAAAGTACTTCAGTGTTTTCCAAAACCTCTCGAATGTTTCTTAAACCTTTCAGAGTTCAGACTCGTAACCAGCAGCGGTCGAAAAGAAGACCGGTGTTCGTGGATTACTGGTTCTCACCGATGTTTGCCGAGTCGCCTTTGTCGCCGCTTCTTGTGTAAGCCAGATCCTCCAGCCTGTAGCTGTGTGGTCCACTGGGCAGGTCTGAAGAGAGACCAGAAAAACTAATGGTGATAAAACGCACAATGAGTCTGTTTAATTCCTGCCAGAGACCCCGACCTTACTTCACACACCTCTTTCAGCTCAGCCACTCAGGGATGGTTCAAGCCTTCACATTTCCCAAACGTCTCTATAAAATCTCTTTTAATGGTTAGTGAAGAGATTTAAGGGATTTAAAGGCAATTCTCAAAGCCACCTTCACCCCTTAAAAACAACTTTTCTTTAATTTTTATACCTAAAAGCCAGCCGAAGGCGTAACAACTGGCAAATGAGTCACAGTAACACTAAATCTGGACGTATGTGACTGAGACGGCGGCCGTCCGACTCGTGTGACCGTTTGATGTCGTACATAAATGAGGTTTTAACAGAGTTGAGACTTTGCAGAGTCCAGGACTCTGCTGAGTTATTCAACACAACGTGGAAGAAAGAGCTGCTTAGAGGACTGAGAGGCGGTCCAGCTGGTACTTCTCAGGAATACACAATCACATTAATAAACAAACAAACAAGTCTGAGAGTCTGTGAAGGTCTGAATCTTTCCCACAACCTCGATCTGAAGGTTTGTTTCAGGCCTCCCCTAAACAGAAACCACATGTGTGATTTCTTCTGATCCACATGTGAGAAATGTGATTCACATGTGGATCATTCACATGTGTTTGACACATGTTAAGAACATGTGGTTTACGTGTGTCAAACAGATGTGAAATAGATGTGAATACATGTTTTCTTCTTCTCACATGTGAATCACCTTCTGAAGCCTCCGAGTCTTTTTAAGGAGCCGTGGAGCTTCCTGAAATCTCGTCAAGAATCACAGGTAAACAAGTATACCTGTGTCAGGTGTTTCCTCGTCTGAGGTGGGCGGAGCTTCATCTTGCCCAGGTGTGTCTGGTCCCGCCTCTGTAAGGGACTCAACCAGCTGTCCACCGAGGTGAATGTCCACCTGTCAATCATTAAAGTTCCTCTCTGTAAACACTGACCTCCGAGCAGATCTACTTAATACAGATTCATCATTTTAAACATTTTATCTTCGGTTTTCATATTTTTATAACTTTTACTGGACCAACTATTCGTTTAAAATACAGTCTAATAATAATTTTACTTCAATATGAAACCAACAACCAGAGGGGCTTTGTGTATGCCAGATATCTGAGGAATCAGAAAGTTTTTGTTATAAAATATGGTGTCAAACTGACCTTCAGCTGGGATTTGGGATGCAAGAAGAAAAACGGCTTCAGGACAGGAGACCTGTAAATCCCAACAAACCCATCAAGCATTATGTAGCAAGCTGACCTCTGGCAGATTGATGAGCTGGAACAGTTTTCGCTGCCAACTCACACTTTAGGCCGTCCGCCCACGATGCCAGTGAGGCCCGGAGCTGCCAGTTTGGGAAAAATGAGAAAACGAGTTAGAGTTCAGCAGGTGCAGCAGCAGCAGCCAGCTTTATGTCCTGAGACAGCATGAACCAGCTAGATTTATGTCCTGAGACAGCACAAACCAGCTAACTTTATGTCCTGGGACAGCACAAACCAGCTAGCTA
The DNA here is from genome assembly GCA_037177535.1 of Pseudomugil gertrudae. Taxonomy (NCBI): domain Eukaryota; kingdom Metazoa; phylum Chordata; class Actinopteri; order Atheriniformes; family Pseudomugilidae; genus Pseudomugil; species Pseudomugil gertrudae. Next base: position 933,222 of record JBAMHV010000005.1, on the reverse strand, counting down.
TATGTCCTGAGACAGCACAAACCAGCTAGCTTTATGTCCTGAGACAGCATGAACCAGCTAGCTATACGTCCTGAGACAGCACAAACCAGCTAGCTTTATGTCCTGAGACAGCACAAACCAGCTAGCTTTATGTCCTGAGACAGCATGAACCAGCTAGCTTTACGTCCTGAGACAGCATGAACCAGCTAGATTTATGTCCTGAGACAGCACAAACCAGCTAGCTTTATGTCCTGGGACAGCACAAACCAGCTAGCTTTATGTCCTGGGACAGCACAAACCAGCAAACTTTATGTCCTGGGACAGCACAAACCAGCTAGCTATATGTCCTGAGACAGCACAAACCAGCTAGCTTTATGTCCTGAGACAGCATGAACCAGCTAGCTATACGTCCTGAGACAGCACAAACCAGCTAGCTTTATGTCCTGAGACAGCACAAACCAGCTAGCTTTATGTCCTGAGACAGCATGAACCAGCTAGCTTTACGTCCTGAGACAGCACAAACCAGCTAGCTTTACGTCCTGAGACAGCACGAACCAGCTAGCTTTATGTCCCGATACAGCACGAACCAGCTAGATTTATGTCCTGAGACACACAAACCAGCTAGTTTTATGTCCTGAGACAGCACAAACCAGCAAGTTTAATGTCCTAAGACAGCATGAAACAGCTAGCTTTATGTCCTGAGACAGCACAATCCAGCTAGCTTTACGTACTGAGACAGCACGAACCAGCTAGCTTTATGTCCCGATACAGCACAAACAAGCTAGCTTTATGTCCTGAGACAGCACAATCTAGCTAGCTTTACGTACTGAGACAGCACGAACCAGCTAGCTTTATGTCCCGATACAGCACAAACAAGCTAGATTTATGTCCTGAGACAGCACAAACCAGCTAGCTTTATGTCCTGAGACAGCATGAAACAGCTAGCTTTACGTCCTGAGACAGTACAAACCAGCTAGCTTTATGTCCTGAGACAGCATGAAACAGCTGGCTTTATGTCCCGATACAGCACAAACAAGCTAGATTTATGTCCTGAGACAGCACGAACCAGCTAGCTTTATGTCCCGATACAGCACAAACAAGCTAGATTTATGTCCTGAGACAGCACGAACCAGCTAGCTTTATGTCCCGATACAGCACAAACAAGCTAGATTTATGTCCTGAGACAGCACAAACCAGCTAGCTTTATGTCCTGAGACAGCAAGAACCAGCTAGTTTTATGTCCTGAGACAGCATGAAACAGCTAGCTATACGTCCTGAGACAGCACAAACCAGCTAGCTTTATGACCTGAGACAGCACAAACCAGCTAGCTTTATGTCCTGAGACAGCACGAACCAGCTAGCTTTACGTCCTGAGACAGCACGAACCAGCTAGCTTTACGTCCTGAGACAGCACGAACCAACTAGCTTTATGTCCTGAGACAGCATGAAACAGCTAGCTTTACGTCCTGAGACAGCACAAACCAGCTAGCTTTACGTCCTGAGACAGCACGAACCAGCTAGCTTTACGTCCTGAGACAGCACGAACCAGCTAGCTTTATGTCCTGAGACAGCACGAACCAGCTAGCTTTATGTCCTGAGACAGCATGAAACAGCTAGCTATACGTCGTGAGACAGCACAAACCAGCTAGATTTATGTCCTGAGACAGCATGAACCAGCTAGCTTTACGTCCTGAGACAGCATGAACCAGCTAGCTTTACGTCCTGAGACAGCACGAACCAGCTAGCTTTACGTCCTGAGACAGCATGAACCAGCTAGCTTTACGTCCTGAGACAGTACAAACCAGCTAGATTTATGTCCTGAGACAGCACGAACCAGCTAGCTTTACGTCCTGAGACAGCACGAACCAGCTAGCTTTACGTCCTGAGACAGCACGAACCAACTAGCTTTATGTCCTGAGACAGCATGAAACAGCTAGCTTTACGTCCTGAGACAGCACAAACCAGCTAGCTTTACGTCCTGAGACAGCACGAACCAGCTAGCTTTACGTCCTGAGACAGCACGAACCAGCTAGCTTTATGTCCTGAGACAGCACGAACCAGCTAGCTTTATGTCCTGAGACAGCATGAAACAGCTAGCTATACGTCGTGAGACAGCACAAACCAGCTAGATTTATGTCCTGAGACAGCATGAACCAGCTAGCTTTACGTCCTGAGACAGCATGAACCAGCTAGCTTTACGTCCTGAGACAGCACGAACCAGCTAGCTTTACGTCCTGAGACAGCATGAACCAGCTAGCTTTACGTCCTGAGACAGCACGAACCAGCAAGTTTAATGTCCTGAGACAGCATGAAACAGCTTTTACTGTTGGTGTTGTTTTGCTGCTGGTAACCCAAATTTCCCCGAGGACCTCCAAAGGGATTAATAAAGTATTTTCTATTCTATTCTAAACAGCTAGTTTTATGTCCCGAGACAGCACAAACCAGCTAGCTTTACGTCCTGAGACAGTACAAACCAGCTAGTTTTATGTCCTGAGACAGTACAAACCAGCTAGCTTTATGTCCTGCAAACAACACAAACCAGCTAGTTTAATGTCCTGAGACAGCACGAACCAGCTAGTTTTATGTCCTGAGACAGCACAAACCAGCTAGCTTTATGTCCTGCAAACAACACAAACCAGCTAGCTTTATGTCCTGCAAACAACACAAACCAGCTAGCTTTATGTCCTGAGACAGCACAAACCAGCTAGTTTTATGTCCTGAGACAGCACGAACCAGCAACAGTCATGCACCGAGGGGAGTTCATACCGAGGTAAAGCCGTTAGCAGAAACAAAACCCAAATGTGGCTGAAGAGGTCACAACCCCTCTTATCTGCAGCCCACTTCAGGAAGGAATCTGTTTCAGTAAACTGTTTTCATCTCTGAGTTCAGCCCAGTTTCCGAAGATTTATTAGCCCTCATGATCACACCATTACATAGACTTATGTAACTAAATATTTAAAAGAATCTGGAGCACATTGAACTAACTTCAGCATGCAGATTAACCAAAACAGGGTCAAAAATTTACTGGGTCAAAGTGAAAAAGTCATTTTTTAGAAACTTGTTTTTGTACTAGAGTTTGTATATTCTTTAAGCAAATATCTGTGAGGTGGACAGCCTCTGCTCATCCAATTACAGGAGAAGAACATGAAGAGGTGGAGGAAGTGGGAAATGTTGGCAGTAATTATATCAGTAAAAGCAAAAAGTACAGTAATAATATAAAGTTAAGCAAATACAAAGAAACTGTCTACAAACTGTGCTTGCAACAGGCTTTTCCATGATAAAAAAAACAGAAATTGGATTAATTTCTGAGGATATATCTGAAAATCCATAATTTCTAAAGGCAAATTACACTAACTGGTCTAAATAAAGGCACCACTAATACCTTACTGACCTGCAGTTATATCCCAAATATTCTGAATAGGGTTCAGGTCAGGACTCTGGAGGCCAATCCATGTGCCAAAACAATGCCTCCTGTTCCCTGAACCACTGTTTTACAGGTTGATCTCATGAATCCCGTCCAATCAATAGCAGCTACAGATCAATACGTGAGCAGAACAGACGGAAAATAATGGTCCTTTGCCATGATGTTACTGATGCAGCTGAGATGGCGGTGGTTTAGTGAGGGTAGAAGGTAAATAGGGTGTCATAGTATCAGTAGTATCAGAAATAAATGGAAATAACCCTGTCCCAACATGACAGGGCTCAACAGACAGGGTTCTGTAATGTTTCAAATACATGAAGAAATTAGTAAATAATCTGGACCAGGAAATGAATGACACCTCACCTGGTGAAACTCTGCCCCCTTGTGGTGGTGTTTGATAAAGTCCAAACCCTCAAAATCTTCCTTTTAAAGAAAATAGTTTTCATATTTGTAAGTCTTTAAAATGTGTTTAAATGTCTTAATTTTTGTAATGGTACATAAAATATTATGTTTTTTTAATAAAAAGTCAGTGATCAGAACTGCAGGACATCAACAGTAACACTTTACTGCCCCAAAACAAGCAAATGTGTCACAAACTGATAATTAAATTATATTTCCCGTCATATTTTCTAATCGCTACGGTCAAAAACGAAAGTACAGAAAGTACAGACCCACAAAATACTTTGTGGCCCTTTCATGGTTGGGGTGTCTATAAAGACACAATTCACACATTCACAGCTGATCTGCTGGGGGCGATACATGTTTAGACACTTATAGAACCAGTTTTAATGACTCATATGGATGTTTAGCTGAACAGAAAGGAAGTTTTATAGTCTGTCCGGGTCAGAAGAAGCTTAAAGTTAAAACCAAGCGTGTCTTTCGTACCCATGCCGGTCCCTGCGGGAGCTATTTCTCTGGAGAAGACCTCCAGGGCTTTCTTCTGTTTGTGGTGTACGGCCATCCAAATCACAGCTTCCCTGGAGCCCTGAAATCACACCAAACATTCAGGATGAGAGGATCTGCTCAACAAACAAGACAGGCAAAGACATGAAAAGAGTCCGACCCTGAACCCTGCTTTTGTTAGAGGAAACGTTCAGAGGAAACGCAGGGCAGTGCAGAGCCTCTGTGACAAATCACTTAGAAAAGGGTGAAAAAAGCTGCAAACAAGCTCAACATTCACCCTGACCCCCTGACTGAAAGATAGATTCAGGATTTTCACAATAAAACTAGAAGAAAGAAGAGAAACATGAGCAGTGTTACTGGTTTCTGATGTGAAGAAACCAATAAAACCCATGAACCAGACTGGACATGACAAACACCTGAAGACCAGCTAAAACCTGTTGACCTTTGACTCCATCTCCTCCAGAACTGGAGGGAATCTCCTCACCATTCATTCACATCGTAGCCCATTAGCTTGGAAAGCTAATGTTGTTTGAGGAGGTGTGAACGCGCAAACGAACTTGTTCGGATCAAAGAAAACCAACTGCTTATCAAATACATTATGACTGCTTATCATATGTAAGTGGCTTTGGATAAAAGCATCTGCCAAATGACTGTATAGTAACTCTGGTTCCAGTAAACACATTAAGCAAAGAGGACTGTGGGACCATAGGAGAAATGTCTCACTAGTCCAACGTGAACTCCGTAAAGGTTCTGATAAAGGTCTGATCAACACAAGGCAGAACATTTTGGGGACATTTTGATGAGCGCGCCCGGTCAAACCGGCCCTCCGTATACAGAAATTTGTTGGATGTTTGTCTCATCTTGTTTTTCAGGAATTCTTGTCTCTGAGGCTTCGTTTGTGATCATTCCGATATCTCGTCAGTTTAGATCGTTGTGTGTGGCTGTGACCAGTAAACTAGAGCCCGAAGCACCGGGCATGTGCAAAAGGTCAACAACGAGGCGCCACACGGAAACCACTGAACACAGGTCATTCATAAACTGACAGGTTACTACACAACCAGACTGGTTTGTATACTGTAGGAACCAATCGCTTAAACTGGTTCGTCTATTGGATCTCCCCAAATACTTATCAATTCTAAAATGTAGTTGTACCTCCATGGTACACCCCCGTCTACAGTGCCCTCCATTTTGTTGGTTAGCATTACCCCGTTACCTTTACATTTCACACGTTGCCCTGTCTATATATCCCTGTCATGATGTCTATATCGTCCACTAAGTCTGATATGGGTCACTGGGATGTTCAGAGGTCCATTTTATAAAAACATCACTGGTTTTTCTGTTTGTGGACGTACGTAAGCGAGCCTGTGGTCCCTGAATTGGTCTAAATTGATCAACCTGAACTGGAACCCACCATAAAAACCGACTCACAGGTGGAACAAAGCACCCGATCCAGACCAGAACCAGGACAAACCTGACCACCAGCGGACTCGGTACAGAACCTTGCGTTGCGTCTGGGTTTTACCTTGTTGCGAGCGTTGGAACCATACGTGTCTTCGGCTCCGAGGACCTGAATGTTGACCGAGCTGAAATCCTCCAGACCCAACAGCGTAAACATTCGCCTCGCCCTAAAGCGTAAAGCGTTGTGTGTAATGTACGAAATGCTGATACGATGGTGTATCACATTTAGACACAGATGTATAAATAACACACCGCTTAACGATGCTTTCAGCGGTCCGTCGGGCCTTTTCTGCTGCTCTCGGTCCTCCAACGGGACACACCGCCGTTGCTCGGAAACCGTCCATGTAGGTGGCGCAAACCTGGAGGAGGCGGGACAAGCGTCTGAGAGACGTCCTCCATGAAGACATGCTGTTTACATCCAGTACGAGCCGAGGAGGAAGATGTTTTACCTTGTAGTCGTGTGATGGAGGGAAACCTTTGGCCCCACTGACTCTCACAGCTCCTCCCTCTACACCTGAACACACGTTTTATTCATCTTATTGATCCACAAGACAACCAATCAAACCAGATTTTAAATATATTGCAGATATAATAACTTATATTAGTTTAATTTAATTAAAACTAGATTTTTCTGGTTTTTAATATCTTGTTATACCCGGAAGATCCTTGAAAAAACTAAATGAATGAATATTTTGATCTTACTTTATAAAAGAACCTTATCTGCCTTAAAAAAATCTAAAATGCATTAAAATGTGTAATATTTATAATCACATTTAATTTATTAAATCATATTTTATTTAGTAAATAAGTAATGTTTTAGTAGTTTAGCTTTGATTTCATGAATGCTACAAATCTTTCAAGAAATAATAAAATAGATTGTTATAAATAATAATATATATTTTTTTTTATTAATTCTAGTAAATTATTTAATCTAAAAGCATAACAGCTTTTTATTTATTTATTTTTTTACTATTTTATTTACTGGTTGGCTTATTTTTCCAAAACTATCTTCTTTATTAATACACAACTAATCTTTTTCTTTTATATAAAGTTACATAAATTAGAAAATTAAAAAAATGTTAAATAGTTTTAAGGAATAATTTATTTTAGTCATTTATTTATACATTACGTAATATTTTACATTATATTTTCACTATTATTTATATTTTCATTATTATCATTATTTAAATTTTGATTATTATTTGTGACCATTTTTTTTAATATTAACTATTTTTTTGGGGTGGGGGGTCTTTTAAAAAAAATATTTGACAATTGTTGATAACTTCCTTTTTATTTATTTATTCTTATCAGTGCAAAATAACATAATCTAAACACGGTGGATTAAAGTTGATGTTTTCCCAAGAAGATATCATTAAAACAAGACCAAACAGGAGCAAATAAATAGAAGACGTGATCACATCAGGCTTTTCACAGATTATTAAAGGAATAATTATTCCTAAACACACCAACAGCAGCAGGCCTTGACCCGCTGTCCTTACAGAGGACAGAGACGTCCGTCCCTATGCTGAGAACATGGTGTAAGCCCTCCGTTCACCCCTACATGAACCAAACTCAGACCTGCTGTCCTTACAGAGGACAGAGACGTCCGTCCCTATGCTGAGAACATGGTGTAAGCCCTCCGTTCACCCCTACATAAACCAAACTCAGACCTGCTGTCCTTACAGAGGACAGAGACGTCCCTCCCTGTGCTGAGAACATGGTGTGGCCCTCCGTTCACCCCCACATGAACCAAACTCAGACCTGCTGTCCTTACAGAGGACAGAGACGTCCCTCCCTGTGCTGAGAACATGGTGAAGCCCTCCGTTCACCCCTACATGAACCAAACTCAGACCTGCTGTCCTTACAGAGGACAGAGACGTCCCTCCCTCTGCTGAGAACATGGTGTGGCCCTCCGTTCACCCCCACATGAACCAAACTCACCACCGCTCGTCCTCGCTCCACCTTCCCGCCCGGCTGATGTTTATGGTCACGAAAAGGCCAAAACAGAGTCTCAATTAGACGGGAGTAAAAGTTCACGTCCAACATGCAGTCAGACATTGTGGAAAATAAAGTTTATTTATGTCATTGTTGTTTTGTATTTGCAGCGAGCCTGAATCAGCGACATCTGTGATGTCATTTATTATCATGGCTGGAATAAAAGTTAATGTTTTTAAGAAGAATCAGATGCATCATCATTAAAACCCTCATTTAAAACTAAACCAATGACCAATGCTGTCAAGCTGAAGGAGTCCTATCGGGCCCTTTTGGCCTGTGGGACTCCTGAGGCAGCTGATGGGTATCAACAGGCCATGCGGAATGCGGCTTTGGCGGTCGCCAAGGCAAAAACTCGGGCATGGGAGGAGTTTGGTGAGGCCATGGAGAACGACT
>JBAMHV010000005.1:879918-892503 GCA_037177535.1 Pseudomugil gertrudae | reverse complement strand
TCAGGTGTGTTGGAGAAGGGTTGTACCTAAAAGTTGCAGGATGGTAGATCTCGAGGACTGAACTTGGGCACCCCTGATTTAAACAAACACTTTTCATGATTTCATCTTAAATAAGTGAAACGTGTCAAAAGGCTGAAATGTTTGACATTAAAGACGTTTGTATGAAAAAAACAATGTATAAAAGGAAACATCTGAACATCATGTTTGATCTGTGTGTATCAGCTCAGGTGAAATGTGTTTATCTGGTCTGCAGGTCATGAAGCAAAGGTTAAAGTTCATCAGTGAAAAATGCAAAGCAGGTGTGATGTGTTCTTCTCAGCGTTGCACCGTACCGAGAGGCGGGGTACACCCTGGACAGGTCGCCAGTCCATCACAGGGCCGCAAATGTGTGTGTGTGTAGGTGTGTGTGTGTTAAACTGTTCAGGTCAACACATTTAACTTTACCGTTTATGTTGACATCAGTGAGGTCATGAAACAATGAAACAACATCTTTCCTGCAGTGAAATAAAAAAGTCCTAACACGGTGGGATGGTTCGGGTCGGACACCTGCAGCTTACATATACCGGCACCATACGGAGCTCGATGGTGGACACACAGCGTGCTGCAGCTACCGTGCTGCATTCAGGGTCTCGCTGGATTGTTTCATGTAACCTGTGATGCATTTCTTACGTCTCTGAACCTTTTAGGCTGCTAAATAACTGCATGCAGCTTGTTTTCTAACACATATTTTAATCATTTCCCCAACAAATATAAACACAAAGTCATTATTTGTGTGAAACATAATAAAGTAACTGTATGAACATTGAATGAACACACACATGCTAAATGTCCTGATGTCTACATGCTTTATATAAGACAGCTAGCTATCGTACAGACATACGACACCGACCAGAGTCTAAAATCCTCACCTACATGTCAGAGAGACACAAACCCACTGAAACGTGTGAGAACGATGGCGGTCGGACATTTAAAGGGTTCATTTGTGTTAATGTGACACAAAACGTTTCCTCTTTTCTAAGCATCAACGAGCCTGAACGGTTAGCTTCACCAGCAGCTAGCTGTGAGAACATCGGGAACTATGCCAAACAAAACAAACTTTATTTATAAAAGCGCTTTTACAAACATAAAGTGCTGTACAGGTAAATAACAAATAAATAATGGCGTAAAACATTAAAATATAAAACACGAGAAACAGAATGAATCCAGCGTAGCGGTCGCGCTCTCTGGAGTAAAGAGAGGACTTTTTTTTATAAACAGTTGTGGTAGACCTCGCAGAAAGACAGAGACCATTGCAGAGTTTAGACGCTGCTGTGGAAAAGCCTCTGTCTCCATGAGACGAGTCCTGAGGACTGCTGGTCCTCTGATCTCAGAGCTCTACCAGGACGAGGACGATCAGAAAGATACGAGGTGCCAGATCAATTCCAGAGTAAAACTTTACAAACTATTCTGAAAGAGTCAGACAGTGAAGGAGTCTTTTCCCCGTTAGCATGTATGCTACACTTAGCAAAGCTAAAAGGTCTCCAGCCTGACGTGTTCACATAGAAACACAGCAAATATCTACTGCTAGCACGTTATCACATTTAAAAACGTCACTCCATGTGACGTAGGGTCATGTGACCAGTTTATTATAAGCTAATCTTCTAAAATGTTTTTAATTCAAAGACGTTTCCATAATCTGTTGCTTTCGTCTTCTCATGGAGGACGATGGACACGGCCATAGCAGCAAACATCCATTTTCTACCACTTTATCCCTGAACGGGGTCACGCGGGGGGGGGCTGGAGCCAATCACAGCTCACTAGCAGCAAACATGTTGCTCTAAAACACATGTTTGGTATCTTCATCATCATCATCATCCTCACTGTGGATTTATGATCTAAACACGGTTCAGTGGAAACGCCTGTAAATCACAATGTGTAGAAGTTTTAGAAGCTTTTATTTTGCTAAAACCTTTAATGGAAACACTACAGATGAGTTTATGTCACACTCATAATGAAACACATGTATATAAAGTGTGAAGAGGAAGAGCAGGTGTTTATTCTCCTCGTTAACAGAAGAGTTTCAGCCTGATGAAGCAGAATTACCCTGAAAGCAGCTGCAGGTTTTATTCCAGACGTTTCTACGGCAACTGTCTCGTCTGGACAGACGTCACGTCGCCCCCTGGTGGCTCTTCATGTGCGTCTTCAGACAGTGGCTCTGGGTGAAGGCCTTCTCGCAGACGCTGCACTTGTACGGTCTCTCGCCGTTGTGCGTCCTCATGTGCACGGTCAGGTAGGTCTTGCGCGCGCACGTTTTCCCGCAGATCCCGCACACGTACGGCTTGGCGCCCGTGTGGACGGCCACGTGGTTGTCCAGATGCGTTTTCCTCTTGAAGGACCAGCCGCAGTGCGGGCAGCGGTACGGCGTCTCGCCCGTGTGGACCCGCATGTGGATGGTGAGCGGGCCCTTGGTGGTGAAGCCCTTCCCGCACTCGTCGCAGTGGTACGGCTTCTCGTTGGTGTGCGTCCTCATGTGGATGAGCAGCTGCTTGCTGGTCAGGAACATTTTGCAGCACACGTCGCAGAGGTACGAGCGCTCTCTGTCGGTGTGGATCTTCTCGTGCTGCTTCAGCGTGGTGGGCAGCTTGAAGCCCCTCCCGCACACCCGGCAGCTGTGGGGTCTTTCCGCGGAGTGGGTCTTCTTGTGGCGGGATAAGGAGCGGTTGTCTCGGAGGAACTTGCCGCACACGCCGCAGAGATACGTCCTGTGAGTCCTGCTGTGAGCTTTCAGCTGCTCCTTACGCTCAAACACTTTGTGGCAGGTCTGGCATGCGTGACCCGGTTCGTGGGGGTTCTGGTGGTCCTCCAGAGGCTCCTGTCTGCACGGCGGCTGGCCTGAATGGGCCGCAACGTGCTCGCCGAGGCCGACAACGCAGAGGAAAGACTCTCCACACAGATGGTCGTTCGGTTTGTGTCGACTCTCCAGATGATCCTTCAGCGCCTCCACAGAGTCTCCACACACTCCACACACACTTCCTGTTTCAGCCTGATGAGTCCAGGCGTGTTGGACCAGCGCGACCTCCGATGTGTTGGTGGTGCCGCAGACTTTACAGAGAAAAGCAGCGACGGGAAGCTGCAGCTGGGAGTCCGTTTGTCTCCGGTCTGGTTTCCGGCTGCCGACCCCGTCCCCTCCGATACCGCTGCCTTCACGGTCAGACATCTCAACGTCTTCATCAGCGGTCTCCAGAGCTGTCGGTCTGATGGACACGTCGTCCGTGGAGTCGCTGCGGAACATGGAGGACAAGTTAATGTCTGTCTGAGGACATGAGGACAGGAACAAATGCAGCTTTTTGTACTTGTGGTGATGTGAGAGATGAACTGGGGACTGAACACCACCATAATGGAACCCACTCATACGTTACAGCCGAACTATCTGAGAGTACAGAGTAACTTCCTGTTAGCATCTTTATTCTTATCAGCGACCGTCTTCCTGTGTCCAGGAAAGATCCCACTTCTGCTGTTCAACCTCTAAAACTTTGAGAAACAAACATGCAGGACGGATTATTTAAAGTTTCACCCTAACTGCAACAGTTTCCTTTACAGTATCTGCGAGCTGTTGCTTCCTCAAATCAGAGACGCAGACAGAAACACAGGCGGCTGTCTGACCAATGAGAGAGCTGGTTACAGTCCAGCAGCAGCTCTGATTGGTTTAACTGGGTTTTCCCCTGTCCCAGTGAGGGGAAACTATAAATGCAGGGGGAAAGAAAAATGGGGATATAAAAAAAGAGAATCACTATTTAAACAAAAGGAAATGTAAAAGTTTTAAATTATATTTATATATATATATTGTTTAAATGCATTAAAAAAATAAACCTTTTGCTATTTATTAATATTTCAGTTTAAAATGTTGCAAATTGTTCCGTTTTTATTTGTTTAAAATATTTGTTGAAATTAAATTCAGGAAATCTATCATTTTATTTCACTATTGATCACCGATTATTTTTCAAAGACACTCCTGGTTCTGCACAAGTCGGACATTTTCCTTTACCGACCCGAACGTCTCGTGCAGCAGATCTGAAACTGACCGGATAAGAACGAGAGGACGGATCTCTGGAGGAGGAGACAGATGTCCTCAGATTCGTGCATTTAAACCAGTTTAAGTGAAAAACCAGCTGCTGGTGTAGGGAATTTATCTACATAAAATACAAGTTGGTACATCTGCACTGATTACAGCAGGTGGATCTTAGAATATAATATGACAGGCCCCATGACATTTGTGTAATCATTAGTAAGCAAGCATTGATAAGTACCATGTAAGGTAAATGAGAGAGGATGCTGGGGGTGTCCGAAATAGAGCAACCCTCATTGGATAAGAAGACAATATAAAAGTAAGAGGTTCATGTTACACGGGGCCTTCCCACCACCATGAGCCATGTCTGTCTGTCTGTATGATGTTCCAATAAACCTTATGCTGCCATGTCACTGTGACAGAGTCTTTTCCCACAACACTGGTAACCGTTACGCTGCTCTGAGACGTTTACCTGCTTTGCTGCTTTGTTTTCTCACACGTGGACGTAACGAAGCTGCTGCTGTCTCCATGAGGGACAACTGCTTCTGCAGGTTCCTCTTGTGTCTGTAAAGCAGAGACGGTGAGCAGATGATCGTATAAACACAGACCTGAGCTCTGACGCATCACCTTCAGCCGGATGAGGAGCGTTGACCTGCCCGTGCAGCTCAGGTTTCTCTGGATCTCCTCCGCCGTCACCATCTTCACTTTCACAGGTCTCAGTCTCCGTCTCTTGTCCAGAGTCAGAAAGTCCACCGTCCTGCCGTCTCCAGCCAGCTGAGGGACGGCAGACCTTAGTAAGTCCAGAAAGTCCGCCTCCTGCAGGCCTCGAGGACACTTCAGCGTGACGACTGGACACTTATTCAGCACTGGGACACGAGGACAGACATAAGCATCACGAGGTTTAAAACAGAGAAACTCACTGAGGTGGAATTTACCGTTTTTAGAGAGGACGTTGATCCGAGGGTCCTCCAGGATGCAGAGCTTCAGGTTTATGGTGGTTTCAGGGCTGCCGGGCTTCCTCTGTGCAGGCCGGCGCCGAGACGCCGAACACCTTAAAGATCAGCAGCAAGATGGCGATGAGAAGCAACGAGACACAAAGCAGGAAGTTTCAACCAAGAGTAAGTTTATCTGATCTCTGCAGCACCGAGGAAGTTCTGGTTCTGTTCTCTGCAAACATCCTATAATGGATCATTCATCCTCTTCATCACATCCTCTTCATCACATCCTCTTCATCACATCCTCTTCACACAGAGAGGAAACTTCCTCATGACTAACAGTTCTCATAGTTTATGACATTTCCAGCTCATTTTAACACAACACGAGGTATTTTAACAGATACCTGGATGGATCAGTGGAGACCAGCTCCTTCTGAAGCTCATTGTGCTCTTCCTCCTCTTTCTCATCACATTCCTGGTTCCTGTTGCTTTTCACACCTGCAGAAATAATGCGACATAGTTTTATCTCATGTACATTATGTGTGACTTATTTCATTAATGAGTCAGTAATAGCGTGAGAAAAATCATTAAAACTGTAAATAAGTGCGCCGAATTTAACACAAAATCCTGCACATTATTGTAGTATATTTTGCGTGTATATTTATCTTTTGTTTATCGAGTTTATTTAAAATTATAATAAATTCCTATGGAGTCCGCCATGTTTGTTTACATGAATATTTACGGTTAAATGACGTGAATTTGTGGACTAACCGGCGGTGCTGACGGTAACCGGAGGCTGCAGGAGCTCCAGCTGTCTCCTCTGCCGGTTAATCTGCAGTCTGAACACCGAGGCCTCCTCCTCATACGCGGATACAACCGTGTCGAGAAGCGCGAGGATCTCCCGCGAGGCCGCCGCGAGCGTGTCGGTAACAAACCTCCGCAGCTTCTCCGCTTTACACGTTTCATTCGAGCTCTCCGCGATGTTTCCATCCATCACTGGTACATCTGTCTCCGTGTATCAACAACAATCCTGCAAACCGTTAAGTGTTTTGATCCATTTCCGGTTTCTGTGCGCGCTTAAATGTGTTCCGGCGAGGAACAGAGACGTTCCGCAGGCTTAAGCTGAGAACTGAGTGGAGATTTTATTCAGGACCTTTTTAATTTTATTGTGAAATATAATAAAATATTAAGATTGTTTATAAATGTTTTCATTTTTAGTCTTTATGAGTCGATGGTACATGATTTTACTGATGATTTTCTAGGTTTAATGGCGATAAACCCGCAAAAATTAACCGTAAGAGCTGTAATAGTACACAAAACGAGAGCATGTAAGCTAACGTACAAACTCTTACATTTAGCATGCATTTAAATTTGTTAATAAACTCAAAACAGATTCAGCAGCACCTTCAAAGTCATTTTCTTACTGACATACCTTGTTCCTCTAACAAGGAGGCTGCTAATAAAAGGATAAAACACATTCTTATCGTAAAGCCGCAACACTACTTACCTTTCTTTATGTTAAATGAAATTAACCATAGCAGACAGCAAAGAAAGACAAACAATAATCATTTGCTGTCTTATTTACCTTAATCATGTCCAACGTGCTGAAAAACAGACATTGGTATTAATGTTTACTGCTAGCATCACTTTGTGATGGTTTATGAGCAGCCATTTTGTTTTAAATTGGTCCGGTTAAGTCAGGATTAATGTTTTCAAATGGAGACACGTAAAACCAAAATCACATACATTTATACGTCAACAGAAAAGTCAGGAGGGTTCTGTGACATGTCCAAGTACACAGTGTGTAACACTACAGTACTGCAGGATGTAAGTGGAAATGTAACTGGAATATAACTGGAAAGTAGGGGATTAGTTTCCAGGCTCCTCCTGCTGAAGTGTCCTTGTCTGCTAAATGACTGTAGAAAAGGATTACATGTAAGTTTTTAAACAGATTTCCAGACTGATCTGAGGTTAAAGCCCTTCAGAGAGATAAGAGATAAGATAAAACTTTATTAATCTCCAAGGGAGAAATTCAGGTGTCCGTAAAACTGAGACTAAAGTTAGAACCAGTGTGTGACACAGCTGCAGTAACATGTGGTGTAATGAGATCATGCAGCTGCAGGTTTTATAGCTTAAACTAAGAATATGCAGGAACAACATTAGTATCTATTCCTGTAAGCTGAGCTGTCACTAACAGGAAGTGTCACCTTTTTATTATGGTGTGTTCTGATTCTGTCCTGGATAATCTAAACAAATATTTCTGATTTAATTCCTTTTCTTTTTATTCCTTTAATCTAAAACGATACTGAAGCAGTTAATAAGGTAAGCAGAGAGGAAACCACATCCCTCCCATCGTCTTTCTGTGTATTTCTCTGTAAAACATAACAAGCCGTTTCCTGAGTGTTTAGTTAAAGAGAAACCACACGCACCCCCACAAAGCTCGTTTGTTTTCTAACCACTGACACAGATAAATGTTCTTGATAAGCATCGAGGAAACCACAACAGTCAGTCAGCGAGGAGGCAGCAGAACAGGAGGTTAAGCAGAACCGAGCATCAGGATGGAGGACACACCGCTGCTGCAGCTCCTCTGTGAGTACAATCTGAGGAAAACAATGTAATACACACTAAGAGAGAGACAGTGATTTACTTTTTTATGTTTTGGTTTCGTGCTTTATGAAGTTTCAGCATCAGTGAAGTTCTTAAAATGGTGAAAATGTCCCATAAAGACACAATGTCTTTGTAACCAGGTCTATATGAACACCTTATAAAGTAACAGTAATAATCTATGTAATAGTCAGAGGATGGGCAGGTAGATACTCTGATATCTGCCAGTGAAAGTACCAGATGTGTACTTTTTCATGCCATTCTGCACATAAAAAACATGATTTTTGTTTTCACTTCCTAGATTTTAGGCCACATAATGTACGTAAAACACAAAAACAATGTTTTCTTTCTGTTCATCATGATGATGTCTAGTTGTGATATTTTACTGGTTTAGTGCAGGTTGTTGTGTTTTATCCATTTATCATGTTATTCTTCATAAGTCATTATTCTGTGATATATTATAAAAGTATTTATTTGATCTTATTTTCATTAAATTTACTCATCGGTAGGAATTATTGTGATTTTAAAAGTATTTTTTCAGCACTAATGTTGTGTTTTTGTAATGAGGTATCCCTAAGGACCCAGAAATTCAGCCACACACACACACACACACACTAGAAGTAGGTTTAAAAAAAAAAAAGTTTTATTTTGACAGGAGTCCAGGGGGAAATCCAAGGTCTAGTCTGAAAAGAAGTTGCTGCAGGTCTTTGAATAGCTGTTGAGGTCCACAAATCCAGAGACGTTGTCATACAAGCAAGAGTCATAACAAGAAGCAGAAGTCAGTACTTATCCAGTAGGGAGAGGCAGAAATATGTGGTCGTTCCAAGCAGGGGGTCAAAATCCAGGCAAGAAGAATCTGAGATGGGCAAGAAGGGACAAATCCAGGGTCAAAGCAGGAGTCTAGAGAGAATGAGTAAACTGGATATCACAGAGAAACTCTGGTGACCATCTGGCAGGGAAGCAGAGACAGGGGAGAGATTAAGGGATGGGACCAGGTGATGATGATTGTAATCAGGGAGCTCAGGTGGAGCAGATGAGCCTGATGAGGTGGAGGGAGTTCCAGCAGGAAGTGATCATGACAGTTTTAGTCATATTCATGATAAAAATGTTTAAAGACACCAAGTCATCCTAAATACTGAGTTAAGATGTTTTTTATACTATCGTATATATTATTATATAGACCAGGGGTAGGGAACTCTGGCCCAGCACACCTGACTCAAATGAACGAGTCAAAGCTTGATGAGCTGCTGGATCCATTTGATTTGAATCATGTGTCTTGGGCCAGTGATACACGGAGAATCTGCAGGATTACGGGGGACCAGGGTTTCCTACCTCTGATATAGAATATAGTAATGTGTGTAAATGATGATGGCACAGAGATAAATGGAAAAGGTTCAAGGCCTGCATTAAAACATCAGCTTTAAACCACAGATGATGTAAATATGAGTTCTGATAAAAATGAAGCAGAACACGAGGATCATGTTGTGTGTTGTGTCACCATTTAGTTCAGACTGGAACACAAACAGGAGCCTCTCAGATTTCACATTGTGGCTCCGTAAACACACACAAACCCACCGATGTGGTTTCAGGTTTTACCAGCTGAAACGTCTGACACGATGCTGTCAGAGTTTAACATGTTTATGTTCTTATTTACAACACCACAAACATCCCTCCTGTCTGTGTTCATCGATATCCAGCATGTAAAGATGCTTTTTGACGCCATGTTCTCACTTCTCTCTGCAGTTCTGAGCTCGCTGCTGTGCTGCACAGCAAACAGAGGTGAGTTACCTTTCCTACCACGTGGTTTCCTATCACGTGTGAGCTCATCACACAGATCTGACTTCTTACACGTGGTGAATGTTTGTATCTGTATCTCTTCATCAGCTCCACTTTAATCCACTTACGGTACTGGAATAAACTAATGAAAGTGCATTTACAGATAAAGGCAGGAAGTGTGCAGCCTAATGAGGATGTGTGATGAGCATGAAACTAATTCCCTAAACGTCTCCTCCTGCTGATGTTTTCAGCTGCTTATTGGCTAACGTGCTACAACATCCTGAAACAAACGCATGCAAACCTAAACTTTATACAGCTTTTTATTATTTTATCACAAACTCCCTCCTGAAGAACTGATTCATTGTTTCTGTGACATCGTCCTGTTCTTATGAATAGGGCACAGAGAGGTGTTCAGGGCAGGATCCGGTAAATGAGTAGCGTTGGAGCTTGTTTAAAGGGTTTTAGATTATTAAACCTAAAATCACTTTTCAACTAAAAGCACAAAAAAAGTTTCTGTTTTTCCCAAATCTGGATTTATGACCTTTACTGAAAGCCTGTTTTCACTGGAAAGGCAGTCACACGGATTGTACGCCTCTTGCATCGGTTTCACACATTTGTGTAATACCACCGGAAACCACAGGGGGGCGGTGCTGAGTCGTGTATGACTGAACATAAAAGACATAAAATATGATGACAACAAAGTATGATATTTGAACTTGACATCCCTAAATGCATCTAAAGTCAGGGTTCAGTCACACGACCATCACATGAGACTGGGTAGTGATGTAACAGAGTCATTATAGTGGTAGAAGTCATTTGGCTCATTGGGATTTCAGAGCTTTAGCTGGTGATGAAATAAACTGCTGCTTGATCAGTAAGAAACCTGCACTTCTCTGGAGATATTTAGACAAAATGAGAGTACTACCAGATGTAATATAAACATTAAGGCCACTGCTCAGTGGGTTTGTGAGAAGAAGCCATTTTATATTTCGGTAATAATATAATCTACATGTGGACAGAGGACAAAGACGTAGGTAAAAAGCACAAAACAGGTCACATGTTTCATCTCTGGTCCTCACATTGGAAACCTGAACCTGTTAAATATCAAAAAGTATATGAGGTCTGTTCTGTGACTCACAGGGAGACGTAAACACCTCTCTCTAGTTAAAAGCACACAGGAAATAGCACCAATATCATCATTTCCTCTGCTGTTTCCACTCACTGGGCTTTACTTTGCAGACTGTAGATGTAACGTTGGACCAAAACTACGAGCACGACCACAAAACTGAACATGGACTCCTGTTTAAACTTTATGTTAGAATCAGAATCTGGTCTGAAGATCGTTAAACAGTAGATAAATCTGAATTTATCACCGACTCGTTGCAGCATCGACGTGCTCGTTGTTTAGAGACGCTGGCTGTGTCCCAATGTCCTCATGATTCCCCCGACCCCTCATGTACCGCATACGTCTGCACCATTAGCCCCCCCACATGGTGCCCTCATTCTGTTGCTGCTTCGGACATGAAGCTGACCGTGTTGCAGATCGTGTTACATCCACCTGTCACCATGGCAACCACAACAAGCATGTAGAATTCAAACTAAACTAATTTGTTTTATATTTTGCTTCATTTTTTCTTTGTTGCTGATCAATAAAAAGGAAACAAAATAAATGGTCAAACGTTTTTTGTATTTATTTGATGTTTGTGTCACCATTTTGAGCTCCTCACCGCAATGCATTATGGTCTACATTCACCCGTCTAGTGACCATTCATGCTCACTTTTTAAGATGCATTGTGGGTAATTTTGAGTGCATCATTTTTTGTTCTTTGTTGAAGGTTCATACCGTCTTCTTTTTAACTTATTTTTTACGCTTCTTCTTGTAAGACAGAAAGTTTTTGTTTACCTGCTTCACATGTTTCGACCACTTCCTGTGGTCTTCCTCAGAAGCGTCACATGATGTTGGTGTGACGTGTCTTATAGGCTGTTCAGGTGTTTGCTTCAGACAGCCGGGAGCGTTTATGCCCCCTGCTGTCTGAAGCCTTCTCCAGGACAGGGAGTATGTCTCTTCATCCCGGTTCATGGTCTTACTGCTTTCAACAAGGATGATTCTGGCATTTTTCCACTCCATTGTGTGGTTTTCTCTTTTACAGTGATCAGATATGGCTGATTTTAGATTTTCCAGTTCTGCTTGTCCATTTTTTGTTCACTCTGGACATTTGGACACCCGTAGAAAATGTCATGACCACTATGGTAAATGCTCTTGTACTCAAAGCGCTTTGACACACTATTCGGTCATTCACCCATACCCTCACACACACACTCACAAACCAGTGACGCAGCACAGGAGCAACTAGGGGTTTCAATGTGTTGCTCAAGGACACTTGGATTTGAACCACTAACTTGCTGGTTAGGAGATAACCAGTTCTACTACGTGCGCCACAGCCGCCCTGTTATGGGCGTTGTGTGGACATTTAGTGTCTGAGCTCGTGCAGCTTTGTCCTTTGGACCTGTTTTATTTTGACGCTGGGACAACCTGACATGTTGGGACAACCAGCATCAACTGTGACCATCATCATGATCTCCTCCACCATCACCATGTTTGTTAGTGCCTGTGCTGCCCTCTAGTGGATGTTTTGCAGAACAACAGTGGAAGGATGTGAAGCAGCATGGTGGAGGTGTGGTTGCATGTTTGACATAAGCTGCATGTAATAATGCATTCTCATCATTCTTATTTGTCAAAGACCTTTCCACTGGTCCAATCTTTCCACTCGGACTGAATCTCTGGAGAGATCAGGCCAAAAAAAAAACAACAGAAATGATTCAGGAAGCACATGGAAATAAAATATCTGGATATGTTTATGTCCTAGAGGTCCAATAGGAAACCGCTACATGATGCTGCCTGTCTGACATGCTGTAATAAAGTTTATTAATCTCTGATCTGTCTCTGAATCCAGCCCGTCTGACTGCGAGTCCCGGCCACTCGCAGTTTTTTAAAGAAGCCTCCGTGTCTCTGAGCTGCGAGGACGACGGCAGCTCTGCTGGATGGACGGTGAGGAGACAAACAGCTGGAGGTGCTGTGTCTCAGTGTGGAAATGGATGGGGGAAACCAGTGGCTTCCTCCTGCAAAAACAGTCTGATGTTTGTAGAGGACACTGGAGTTTACTGGTGTGAGTCCAGAGAGGGAGCAACCAGTAGCAGCATCACCCTCACTGTCACTGGTAAGAT
>JBAMHV010000005.1:705113-715290 GCA_037177535.1 Pseudomugil gertrudae | reverse complement strand
CATGATGGGACTCTACCTGTAGGTGTGTCATGATGGGACTCTACCTGTAGGTGTGACATGATGGGACTCTACCTGTAGGTGTGACATGATGGGACTCTACCTGCAGGTGATAACACGTGGATACTCGGGTCCTCCAGGATGCGGATCCTGAGGTCGACGTGGGTCTGTGATTCGTTGGGAGGCTTGCTGGACGTCTGCTCCTCAGACTGAATGCTGATGACAGGAACATGAAACATCAGAGCTGAAATCTGAGCATCTCACTCTGTTTCAGACTCACCTGGTGTTGATCGCGAGCACATCTGGGATGGACGGAGGGTCTTCCACAGGAACATCTGGCTTCTCCTGAGGCTGGAAGAGAGGTTTTACGTGACTCTGGTCTCTGGTGAAAGCGTCAGCAGGCCGTAAAGACAAACTCACCTCCAGTCGGATGTAAAAGGCAGGAATCCCGGTGGAGGTCTTCACCACGCTGATGATCTCCTCTGGAGTCACACTCCTCACCTGTAGAGGTGAGAACTGCCTCCCGTTGCTCGTTAAAACGCTGAACGGCCGATCGCCCCGCAGCTGAGAGAAGGTGGACCTCAACAGGCTGAAAAAGTCTGCTTCCTGAAGACCCCGAGGACACGTGAGCTGATGGATCACTGCAAGGAGAAACAAGCCGGTCTGTGAGAAGAGCCGAGACCTGCTCACCATCTGGCGCGATGCTTCACCTCCAGGGTTCACCGCGTCCACGCTGGACTCCTCCAGGATGCAGATGCTGAGCTGGATCGGAGACGTCCCTCCTGTAGAACCGCTTGTGAAGACACGGTGAAAGTAAGACACAGCGAAGGGGGTTTAGTTCCAGCCAGACTTCATCAGGACTCACGTGGTGGTTAGACGCTGGTTGTCCTCCTCTTCCTCACCTCTTCCTCTGCTCTGCAGACAAACGTAGTGAAGCTAAAACGTCTCTAAACAGGAAGTAGAACCCAACCACGCGTTACCTTCACCCGGATGTAGAGGGAGGAGTTCCCCGCTGCCATGGCAACCTGCTCCGGTGTGAAGGATTCCACCGTCAGAGGCAGCAGCTTCTTGGTTTGGTTGGTGATGAAGAGGTCGTAGCCGCCGCTAGCGGCTAGCTGAGGGAAGGTGGAGCCGAGCAGGTTCAGGAAGTCGTCCTTATGAAGTCCGCAGGGACACTTCAGCTCCCGGAGCGGGAACTTCTTAAATACTAAGACAGGAAGTCAGGTTATAGGAGACCGAGCAACTACTGTCCAATCACAGGACAGATTCAGACCAGGACCCCCGCTACGACCGTCCAATCACAGGACAGATTCAGACCAGGACCCCCGCGTTACGACCGTCCAAACACAGGACAGATTCAGACCAGGACCCCCGCGCTACGACCGTCCAATCACAGGACAGATTCAGACCAGTACCGTAACTGCTGATGTATTTGTGCAAATAAAAACTTTGTTTGGTCACAACAGGGTTAAAAAACATTTAAACATAATAAAACAAGTCATTTAGCAACATTTCGACAGCCCCCCACCTCCTGCTCTAACATTTCAGTCTCTTATCTGGACGCAGTGATAAAACACAAAGTTTAGCTTGATGCTGTAATGAGGAGACGACTTACTTTTCCTAGAAAGCACCGTAATCTGCGAGTCCTCCAAGACGCGGATCCTGAGGACAACGTGATCGTCCTGCTCGCTGAGCGGAGATCTGCTGATGGTCTTCCTGTGAGGCTGAACCACTGGAGGCAACAACCTTAAACACATTAGAATAGATGCTTTTTAAGTGACGTATGTGAATGATGCACATCGTTTGTTTGTAAACATTAAAATGTCTATAAATCAGAGCAAACGAGCATTTCCTGGTTTTGTTTACCATCGTTTAGCTATGCTGTACGTTGCAGAATGAAAATCTTTGCAGGATGGTTTTAAGACTTTTAGGCAAATTTAATGACTCATTTCAGCCATTAATGTTTTACGGCAGATTTCTGGTTAAAACGTTACGATGCTGCACGTTTAACGGTATTAACGTGTTGTAACCTCGTTTCATCCCCCTGCTTCATGATCTGTTGCTCCTCCTCTGTATCGTCATGGTGACCCTCCTCCGTATCGTCATGGTGACCCTCCATCGGCTCATCTGCGTCGCAGACTCCCAGACTTCGACTGTCCACCACCCCTGAACAGAAACTCCAGCTAAGTCTCTGCTGTTCATGTTATTTTCCACAGTTTCGCTGAAACTTTGTTATATTTGAATCATTTAAAGTCCTACTCAGTTCATATTTGTGCTGTTGCTCCTCCTTGGCAGCGGCGGCGGCGGCGACGACTCCTCCTCCTCCTCCAGCTTCACAGAGGGAAAACAGCTGCTGGTCCTCTGCATCATCACCAATGTTTTATTTTATGAGAAAAGAGAAAATAACTTTTTTATGCGTTTAAACACAATAAACTTGTTTAAAGAGTGAGTGAAACACAAACAGAGTAACTTTGAACATTTATAACCGCTAATACAACAAACATAAAGAGTGATTTGTGCCTGCACACGGTGAAGTGACGATGTTTTTCATCCGGGTCACCAGCAGGCCGCCATCTTTGTTTTCATTCAGTAAACACGAGCTTTTCCGGTGTTACACCTAAATCTGTGACCCATCACAATCTGTGACCACAGGGGGCGCTTGCATACATTTCTCTACAGATACGTCTTAAAAGACGAGCCAGGTCTAGAAAACACTTTAATAAAACTGATAAGGACAGTAAAAAATGTATTTTAAATCCGAGTTCCTCACGCTTCTGACACACCTGAGTCTCCATTTCTGATTCAGTGTGTGACTTTACTGTGTCGTCATTTAATAAACTCAGATTAAATTCTCCTCACTGAGGGGATAATAAAGGCTTTTATGTGTTTGCAAGCTTCGCTAATCTTATAATACATACCGGTATATAATACAGCGAAATATAGACTAGCGCCCCCCTGTGGTCACAGATTCTGATGGGTCACAGATTTTGTTGTAACACCGGAAACTATTTAAATATTTTTATTCATTAAGTTAACTAAACATTTTATAACTAATTGTGTAATATTTTACTGAGCTTAGAAAGAGTTTCGGGCTAAGTGTCACTTTTTTTAGGAGTTAAAAAGGTTTGTTCATTGAGTTGAGCTCAGTAGTTCCATGAAAGTAAACACAAAACGTTTATTTTAATGTTTAAATTGAGAAAATGTGTGCCGAATTAATAAATGCTTACATAATATTGGATGTAGCTCTTAAAGATGTCGGTGGATTTTAAACAGCAAAAGCAGCACACAAAATAAACTTTCTCTGAATCTAGTTCTGTGAGTGCTAACTGCTAGCATAGCTACCTGCGGGCTCCACTTTGATCTCAGGCAGCAGGAGCTCCAGCTGTCTCCTCTGCCGGTCGATCTCCTGTCTGTACCCCGACGCCTCCTCCTCGTAGTCGGCTACGGTCCTCTCCACCACCGCTAGGATCTCCCGGGCGGCGGTGCTCAGCTTCTCCGCGATGATTCCTCTCAGTATGTCGGTCTTTGACATGTTACTGAGAACGTGGGACGAGTCGGGCTCCATCGTTTCACAGTGGCTCCAATTCGGCATCATTTCTGCGCGCGACAGTCAAATGCGCGGGGAAGTGCCGCCAGTCGCTGTGCAACAGCAAATACTTTCCGGCTGGAAACGTTTAATAAAGATGCATAAAAGTTTACATTACGTCCCAGTTTGTCCAGTTTATCCCTCCTGCTGGGATAGACTCCAGCTACCAGGAGTCTTTTGTGTGAATACAGGGTGGATTTTCATGAGGTTAGGAGATCTAATCTTGATCAAACTTAGATTTTCTTCCATTTTGGGAGTGATCATCCCAGGTGCCTTCTGGATCCTGTCATGTAGTGCAGGAAAAATTTAATTAAATTTCCATCACTGCAAAAGAAACAAGTATAAACATGCAACAAAGTTATTTTATAGTTAAATATAAAACATCTACATCCATCTCTCTTACCCAAACAACCAATTAGTTCCTGCTTTTATTAAAAAAAACATTAATTTGCATATTAAAACTAACTTTTATTATCAATACAGGGATTAATACATGAAATATGTCACATTACAACAGGTTCAGGTGAACAAATTTATCCCAGTGAAGGTGAAATTCAAAGACTTCCTACTTTAGATGTTTTATTGTAAACAGTAAACATGGTTGTAAACAAAGCGGTGAGGAAGTTTAATGTAAATAAATCAGGTTTAACGTGGTTTTCAGTGTTTTCTGACACCATTTTAGTTCAAACAAAAAGCTTTTTGCATCTGAACATGAGTTTATGTCGTTTAGCAGTGTCGAGTCACTATTTCGAGTCCAAGTCACTCTCGAGTCCTCAGAGTTAGAGTCCGAGTCAAAGTCCAAGTCATGCAGGACTAGCCCGAGTCAAGTCAGAGTCGAATCATGAGCTCTTACAGTCCAAGTCCAACTTATTAATTTGCTGTTTGCAGTCCAAGTCATCAGCCTGCTCCTCAAGTCGAGTCGTGAGTCATTGCCCCTCAGAAACCCACGAGTCCGAGTCGAGTCGCAAGTCATCAGTCAAAAGCCCAAGTCAAGTCACTAGTCCGAGTCCAGGACTCGAATACTCCATCTCTGTCGTTTAGAAGACAAAACAACATATTTACTCGTTTGTTTCTTTTCAGGCCAGAAAAAAGCTTCTCAGATCAAACCCACACTCGGTGGTGACTCTACATGGTCGGTGACTGCATGGTCGGAGGAACCAGACGGGTAGATTTAAATATTCTGATTGAGAAACAGGATTTTTTCCACCGTTTTGGGACTCAGGCGGCTCCTCTTGTCGCTCAGAACTTCCCCGGCTTTAGAGAACAAAAGCTCGCAGGACACCGAGGACGCCGGCGTGCAGAGGTACTGCTTCGCTAGCAGAAACAGATGTGGGTACACTTTCTTTTGCTCGTTCCAGTACATCAGAGGGTCTTCACATCTTTCCAGGTGAACGTCTTTCATGTACTTCTGGACCTCTGCAGTGGCATTGACTGTGGAATTCCTTTGTGTTATTGCCATCGTTGCTTGTTCGTCAAAACTCTTCCACAGGTCGAAAGCTAAAAGACAGAAACATGACTAATCAGAGTTCCTTCTAAAATATAAATACAATCTTTTGTCACTAAGATCATAAGAAAATGGTCTGATTCTGGTTCAGACTGGTTTATATCCAGTATCTTCATGTGCACAATATGTTCTGTAAACACAGAGTTTGTTCTGGTGTTCCTCAGGGTTCTGTTGTTGGCCCATTTCTTAAACTTATAAATGTCCAATGTTACGTTGATGACACCCTGCTGTATAAGTCTATGAATGAGTTGTATTGGAAAGACTTGGGATTGGGTTCTGGTTCAGACTGGTGTACTGGTGTTGCTCAGGGTTCTGTTGTTGGCCCATTTCTTTATTAAATGTATTAATGTCCGATGTTACGCTGATGACACCCAGCTATATATGTCCACAAATGAGTTGTATTGGAAAGACTTGGTATCAGGTTCTGGTTCTGACCGGTGTTCCTCAGGGTTCTGTTTTTAGATTCACTTTATTGTCATTACACATGTACGAGTACAATGCAACAAAACACAGTTCGGACCAAGGTTTACACACACACACACAACACATTACAGAGACAGGCCCAGGTCGCAGCCGTTTAGGCACACCTTTCAAGTGGGGGGGCAGAAAGAACCACATGAGGAAGGTTATCTGAGGAGAGGACACCCCAACATTTAAAGCACATGTAACAACGCCAAACACGACAACACACATGATGCGGGGTGGGTGGGTCGAGGACCTCCCTCACTTCAGGTTGGCCCATTGTTAGCCCATTTCTTTATTAAATGTATTAATGTCCAATGTTACGCTGATGACACCCTGCTGTATGTGTCCATGAATGAGTTGTATTGGAAAGACTTGGGATTGGGTTCTGGTTCAGACTGGTTTAAATCCAGTCTCTTCATGTGCACAGTATGTTTTGTAAACACAGAGTTTGTTCTGGTGTTCCTCAGGGTTCTGTTGTTGGCCCATTTCTTAAACTTATAAATGTCCGATGTTACGCTGATGACACCCTGCTGTATAAGTCTATGAATGAGTTGTATTAGAAAGACTTGGGATCGGGTTCTGGTTCAGACCGGTTTTCTGGTGTTCCTCAGGGTTCTGTTGTTGACCCATTTCTTTATCAAATGTATTAATGTTACGCTGATGACACCCTGCTGTATGTGTCCATGCAGCCAGAGGAAACAGGTAGCTCTGTAAGCTTCAGTCTTGTGTTGAAGACAATAAAACCTAAAACGTCCGCCATCTTGTGCTGCTGAATTCAGATAAAAAATAAAGTTTTTGTTTTCTGGTCCGAGAACCTCTGAAACTGTTATATTTAATGCTACCCTGTTTTTATTTCACTTATTGAATTTTTTATGCACTTGTTATTTTTATGTATTTGTGCTTATAAATAAAGTTTCTCTGGTTAGAAACGTTTCATTCTGCGGGATGTTTTCAGCTGCGTGGTGAAACCTTACCTCTGGTGGACGGATTCAGATGAGAGGGGGCCGATGTGGACGGATAGTTCGTAGACTTGTTTCCCATCATCACCGCACATTCCATGGTGAGCCGCTCCACTGCCTTTTCGGCTTCGTCTTCACTGCGGAAACCGATGGTTTTAAATCTCGGGTCGAGCAGCGTGCACAGCGACAAGATGGCGGAGCTCTCCAGATCGCCATACTGGTCCATGAGGGCCGCGGTGATGTTCTGCCCCAGCAGCTTGGCGGTCTCGTTGCTGGTGTTCCTCAGGATCTCCCGGGTGGTGTGAAGCAGCATTTTTATCAGCGGTATGACCATTGACCCAGAGACTGTCCTCTGCTGGGACATCTCCTCTGTGGCCATGTAAAACGGCTTGAGGACGTGCAGGCAAGCCGCCGTGGTTTCGTAGTCCCCGGAGGACAGGGGATGCACCTCGGTCCTGAGGGACGCCAGGGCCGCTCCCACCGCCTCCCGCTCGTCGTACAAGCCCTGCAGCATCAGGAAGGTGCTGTTCCAGCGCGGCGCCACCTCCTGGACCAGCTTCGTAGCCGCGCGGTTCATCTGCTGCTGCACGTTGCTCAGCTTCTCTCTCGCGGTGATGTTGGATCTGAAGTAGGTCACCACTTCCTGCGCCCGTGACCGCAGATCCTCCAGGCCGGGCGTTTGATCCAGGGACTTTTTAACCAGGACGTTTAGTGCGTGAGCGATGCAGCCTACGTGACTGACGGCTAAGCTTCCCGCGGCGGCGATCATGTTTTCTGAGGCGTCGGTCACGAGACACTTGACCCTCCCCTCGATCCTCCAGGCCTTCATCAGAGTCCTGGTAGCGGCGGCCATGTCCTCGGCAGAGGGGTGCTGAGGGAACAGCAGCACTCCCAGCAGCACCACGCTCGGTTTGGCATTGTCCTGCATGTAATGGCAACGCACTGCGAGACACACGTCCCTTTTAACGGAGGTCCACATATTAGAGGTCAAGCTCACTCCCTTCACGCTCTGCAGCTGAGTCTTGGCTTTGGTTTTCTCCTCTTCGTATTTTTCGCCCACCATCTTCTTCAGAGTCTGTCGGGGCGGCAGGATGTACAAGGGGTCCAGCTTCGCCACAAACTCCTTGAAGCCCTGATCCTCCACGATGGAAAACGGCTGGGAATCCTTCACCAGCATATTGATGAGCGCCTCGTCCAGCTCCTGCTTCCGGTCCACTGAGACAAAGACAAACCGGTTACGTAACGGTTCGGGTGCGATCAACGTGTGTGTGTGTGTGCGTGTGTGTGTGTGCGAGTGTGTGTGTGAGGCCCACCGTGATCGATGTGCTCGTGTCTGTCGTCGTGCTTGGCTTTGAAGTGCCTCAGCATTGATGACGTGTTGTTATTATAGGACAACCGCTGGGGACACAGTAAGCACTGGACCTGTGGACAGACATGCAAACAGGTTATTATTGATCGATGGGGACCACTATCGAGTTCGAGCAGGTCAAAGTCTCCTCGTACGTCCAATAAAAGCTTAAAGTTAATAAAATAATCATGGAAATAAATTTTTCTTCACTTCTGACTCATACCTGAGAGGATCAAAGGGTCTGGATCAATAAGATGCAAAGCTGATTGATGGCGTATCGAGCAGATCGAGATCAAAAGGGAGAAAGGTGCCGTTACCGGACCGGAAACGCTGCCGTTACCGGACCGGAAACGCTGCCGTTACCGGACCGGAAACGGTGCCGTTACCGGACCGGAAACGGTGCCGTTACCGGACCGGAAACGCTGCCGTTACCGGACCGGAAACGGTGCAGTTACCGGACCGGAAACGCTGCCGTTACCGGACCTGACCCGCCGTACGTTTGTGTCCCAGTGTGACAGAAGGGGCGGAGCTTGACACCCTGTAATCCAGGTATTGGTTTAAAATGAAGGTTACTTTCTGTGCAACCTGACTCGTTTCTGTTTGGGGATTAAATCACCGTACAGCCTGGCGTTACCGCGCACCGTTCATAATAAGGAGCTACATGATAAACTAGAAAGATCAATAACTGTTTCTGACTCGTGTTTACTTTGTAATTTAACGACGCTGCTGTTGGTAGATGAAGCATCGGTAGCGGTTGTGCCGGTAAAGTTACGATCAGCTGTAGGAACGTAATGACCCAGTTATCTGTCTTCTACCGTCTGTGGGTAACGGCTGCCTTTCCAATAACTCCCTTTAGCCATTGTAACCTTTGTAAAGACCCAGTCCCAGGAGCTCCTGGGTTGAATGGGTCCCTTTAAAACCTCACTAACCCAACCCAAACCGAAGCGCTCCTTTCCAGGCCTGATCCGATGCTGTGACACTGCTTTAGCTTGTTAATGTTCCCTGATTTTAACCCGTTAGCTTCCTGACTTCCTGTTAAAATCAGTAAAATGGTGATCACACTTACCTTATTAGGACTGACCTGCTGGAAGTAGTCCCACATCTGAGATCGGCCTCTCTTCTTAGCTAGCTCCACAAATACGATGAAACACAAGTAAACACGATGTTTTCAGTTCCAATGAGCTGGTTCGTTACGTTAAAAAAAACAATAAAGTTACCGAACGTCAACATGTCGGTGCTCTGGTCGTCCTGGCAACGCATCCTGAAATCCAGGTTGTGTGATTCACCGTGGAGAGGTCTGACGGACTTCCTCTCATCAGAGTGAGCGCTGGAGGAAGAGGACAGTCAGGAGGAGGACGAGGACAGTCAGGAGGAGGACAGTGAGGATGAGGTGATGAAGATGGAGACATGAGGACAGTGAGGATGAGGTGATGAAGATGGAGACATGAGGACAAACATGAGGACTCACCTGGTGTTGGCTTGGTGCAGAGCGTAACTGGATCTCACATCAGCTTCACGCTTCACTCGAGGCTGAAAAGCATCTTCACGGTGAGTCTCACACCTGTACGCTTCCACTTCCTGTTCGTATAAAAGACTCACCTCCAGTCTGATGTAGACCACCGGACTCCCGGAGGACCTGCTGCTCCTCAGGATCTCCTCTGGAGTCACATGATCCAGTCCCAGAGGCTTCAGTTTCCTGCCTTTACGGGTTAGAATGATGAAGGGCTGATCCCCGGCCAGCTGGGTGTAGGTGGACCTCAGCATGTACAGGAACTCAGCCTCCTGGAGGCCTCGAGGGCAGCTCAGGTAGTGCAGAGGGTATTTATTATACACTGAGAGGAGAGAACGACATCCCATCATCATACTGCAGGTACAGAAGCTCCCACTGAGCCAGAATGCACGAGCAAAACCAAGTAATCAGATTACTTTAAACCTACATTTAACTCCCAAGAGTCCTATTATTATTATTATTATTATTATTATTATTATTATTGGGTGAATGCCTTCAGGCCTCTCACCTCTCTCTCTCTTTCTTAACTTCTCTCTCTCCCTCCTCACCTCTCCTTTACCGCTTATTTATCTGTTCTTCCTCATCTCTCCTTCCCTTCTCATCTTCCTTTTAACGATTCTCCTTACCTCCTCATCTTTTATTTCCTCTACATCTGCCCTTTCCTCCAAATACCTTCTTTCCTCCCCATTTTTAAGTTTAAGTAGCTTCTTACTGAAGGTTTTAGCATCATAATGTTTTTAGCTCAAGTTTCAACAAATACATTTCAGCCATCTTCAAGTCTTAAGCTCCCTTTTTGTTCAACTTTCAT
>JBAMHV010000005.1:212278-227300 GCA_037177535.1 Pseudomugil gertrudae | reverse complement strand
ACTCGGAGCAAGCAGGTTCTGGGTGGATTAACCTCTGGGGCGGAGTTTAGCTCACGGTAAGTTAAGCCCGCTTTCTGAAACAGACCCCTGGTTGCGGGTTCATTGTTTGGCTTAGTGTTTCCATAGAGTGTTTCTTGTTATATGTTTTACGGTTTCTGTTTCTCTACAGTGAGTAGTGTTTTATTTTGAGTCTTTAGTTTTGTTTTTTGTTATGATAAATAAATTAGTTAAATCGGTAATCCTGCTGCTCTCCGGTAATTCCCACCTGCACCTGAGTCCACACACACCGCGTTGGCAAACCTGACACACAGAACCACATCTCTGATCCGAGTTGATCTATAAAAAATACTGGGATGTGCAGTATCAAACACAAACATGACATCTAGCGAGATCAAACCTGTACATGAGTTTGAACAAGTCTGAGTGACCTGCATCTGCAGCATCTGTGGAAACTTCCAGCAGAGTGGAGCCAAACCTTGATTGCAAACTGGAGAAAAAATCCTGCCCTTATATGTAGGACATCAGCTGACGTATTGGCCTGCAACTTTTGGTCTCTTTAAGAATGCATTAATGCATTGGGAACTGAACCCGATTCAGGAGCTTTACCACACAGAGGCTGAATACCGTGATGTTGGAGTGACATCAACCTATCTGGATCACAGAGGCCGTTGCATCCTGTAAACCTGCTGGAGTGTCTGGATCACAGAGGCCGTTGCATCCTGTAAACCTGCTGGAGTGTCTGGATCACCGAGGCCATTGCATCCTTATAGACCCGCTGGAGTGTCTGGATCACTGAGGCTGTTGCATTCTGTAGACCTGCTGGAGTGTCTGAATCATTCAGGCCGTTGCATCCTTATAGACCTGCTGGAGTGTCTGTATCACAGAGGCCGTTGCATCCTGTAGACTTGCTGGAGTGTCTAATTCACTCAGGCCGTTGCATCCTGTAGACCTGTTGGAGTGTCTGGATCACTTAGGCCGTTGCATCCTTATAGACCTGCTGGAGTGTCTGGATCACTCAGGCCGTTGCATCCTTATAGACCTGCTGGAGTGTCTGGATCACCGAGGCTGTTGCATCCTATAGACCTGCTGGAGTGTCTTGATCACCGAGGCTGTTGCCTCCTGTAGACCTGCTGGAGTGTCTGGATCACAGAGGCTGTTGCATCCTGTAGACCTGCTGGAGTGTCTGGATCACCAAGGCTGTTGCATCCCTATAGACCTGCAGGGGTGTCTGGATCACAGAGGCTGTTGCATCCTGTAGACCTGCTGGAGTGTCTGGATCACCAAGGCCGTTGCATCCTTATAGACCTGCAGGGGTGTCTGGATCACTGAGGCTGTTGCATCCTGTAGACCTGCTGGAGTGTCTGGATCACCAAGGCCGTTGCATCACGTAGACTTGCTGGGGTGAAGAAGAGAACAAGAAGAGATGAATGAGGAACGTGGAAACTAACTTTTATGCTTGTTGCTATGGTAACATATTTCTCTACAGTCTTCCTCAGAGTCTCTGCGCCGTTCAGATGAAGAAGACGAGCTTGGACAAGGACAGGGGGCGGAGTTGCGGTTTGAGACATTGGAGGAGGAGGCAGGGCCTGTGTGTATCAGATTGCAGAGGTATCGCCATGGTTACAGCAGAGGCTGCATGTGGTGTGTGTGTGGAGTTGTCATGTTTGCTGCAGGTAAACACACACAGCTTCATCAATCAGGTCGATTGATCAGTGTGATCATATGATCAGTTTGTTTGTCTCTGCAGCTTTCCTATTGGCCTTTGCAGTGTTGAGTAGCCGGGACCACTGCTCCTCGCTGGGGGATGAGGATGAGCAGCAGGGGGGTGAAGCTAACACACCTGCAGAGGCAGGGTCGGGGCTTTACCTGGGAGAGCTGAGGGTGATGATGAGGAAGCTGCTGCAGGATGAAGATATTCACAACACAGTCAGGTACTTCTGGTGTAGACGATAACTCTGTACATATACTGGAGTAGCAGGCTTAGCAAATGTTAGTATTTAGTCAGTAGTTAGTACAGGTTCAGCAACGGTCATGTGATCTACAGTGTGACATCAGTTGGATGGAGATAATCTCATCTTTAATAATGATCAGAGTTCATAAGCCCAGCCTCCTTCATAATTTCCACCTTCCTCTTCATCATGTCCACCATCTTTTTTGTCATCATCCTCTTCATTCCACCATCCTCTTTATCATCTACTTCATGATGCTTCTTTTCATCAACACCACCTTATTTATTTGGCCTCCTCATGGAGACAATGTGAGCTTTCTGCTGGAAGTTTCCATCAGAAGATGCTGCACTGTGTTTGTAAAGGGATGGAACACCACAATTCCACCACCAGCAGCTTGTAGCAATTGATCCAGGACAGGATGGATCCTTGTTTTTGTGGTGTTTTCAGTTGATTCTGATCCTACCATCTGAATGTGAAGCAGAAATGGAGGCTCATGAGATCAGTTTTTCCATTTTCTGCTGCATTCTGGTTCAGAAATCTTCTTCTGACCCAGTGCATTCAGACCAGCAACTTTAAGTCTCCACTCCTCCTCATTCTGATGCTCAGTATTAACTTCAGCAGGTTGTTTTCACCATGTCTGCATGCTGCTCTGTGATTGGCTGGTTAAATATCTGTGTTAACATTAAGTTGGACATGATGAAGATTCACCACTGCACTTCACTTCATGAAGAAGACAGTGGTGAATCTTCATGTATGATCATAATCTTATCCAGAATCCCTGTTTTGATCTGTTTACTAATGTCACCAGTGACCCCTGAGATGACCACGTGCAAGTTTTACACCATTATTATATGTAGCAGCAATGTGATTGTTTGACTTAACCAGGTCTGTGTTTGTTAGTTGGGTCAGCAGAATGAGTCATCCTCCAGGTTCCTCAGAGGGAACAGCTGTTGCCTCAGGAATCCTGCATCGCTTCAGACAGTTGCAGATGGATCACACCTGGACCGAGTCTCTCTATGCCACATTGCAGTTCCCAGACAGGTAGGAGTCCAGGTCAGAATGCTGGCGGTGTTTCCAGACAAGCAAAGGTCCAGGACGGGGAGCTGGAGGTGTTTCTAAAAAAAGGCAAAAGTCCAGGAAAGGGAGTGGGGAAAGTTCTAGACAGGCAGAACTCCAGGGCGGAGTGCTGGAGGTGTTTCTTGACCGGCAGAAGTCCTGAACTTCCTAGGAAGCTGGAACTTTTTCCAGCTCTGTATTGAGACATCTTTCAGAGTAACTATTAACCTCATTCTTACCACTCATCATGGTCAACAAATTGTGTTGTGAGACCTGTTAAACTTTAACTCATGATGGATATTAGTCTAGTTTTTACCCTGTTTCCCCTGCGAGTCACTGAGTCAGCATCCGGACTTGCATTACCAGAGTGAAAGGACTGGAACTGAAACTTGTGGATTGTCTTGAAACTGTGTCCACTAGAGTTTCAGGACAAGTCTGATTTATGTATATCTGCCTCATAGACTAGGAAACAGGGTGAAGAATCTTTGTTCCACTGAGATGTTCTCTGGGACATTTTCTGATCAGCAGAATCCAATTTGAAACGTTAAAACCCAACATAGATATAAAGCTGTCAACCTAAATATCCAGGTTCATCCCACATGTATGTATCAGCTTACAGATTCATTTAACAACCTTTATTTCAAGTATTTATGAGGCAAAAATAAATAAATCATCATACCTTAAAACAGCATTTTAAATCATTGTAAGATGAAGAGAAACACACTTCTTTATGTTAAACTGATTGTTTAATAGTGTAAGTGTGTGACAGACTATATAGACTCTGTGTGGACAGCACCATTCCAACAAGAATAGTGAGGTGCTTCCCCAATAACAAACCCTGGATAACCTGAAGAAGCTGGTGTAAATTTGAATTTCCCTCTGGGATTAATAATGTATTTTTCATTTGATTTCTTTTCATTAAGGTTTGTAGATTCAGAATCAGGACTCTGGAACATGGAGAGTCACTGTAGGATAGGACCAATCAGAAAGATCTGTCACAGATGACATGGTGCAGGACATGTGGTACAACAGACGTGTCCCTCCTCCATGTTCAGTCCTAACCCTAACATTGTTTGTTTGTTTGTGTGTTGTCTTCAGGGCTCAGACGAGCTCCCTGCGGCTGGTGGACTCTACAGGTCTGGTCTCAGAAGAGATCCACCTCAACCCGTCCGACTTTTGTCCGTACAGTGCCACTGGGAACTACACGGTAAGGCAGAGATAGGAAGTGGTTGTCACCACGGCAACCACATTTCCAATTACCCTGTCTTGGCTGTCTGCAGGGGGGCGTGGTCTACGCCAACTATGGCCGCCCCGAGGATTTTAATTGGCTGAGGATTGTAGGCGTGTCTGTAGTTGGCCATGTGGTGGTGATGCGCGTTGGAGGTGGAGTCAGTTTTGCCGAGAAGGTCTGGTTGGCTGAGCAGAGTGGTGCGGGTGGAGTTTTGATCTACCCAGACCCTGCAGACCTGCCTCAGGACCCCCGTCGCCTCGGACTGAACTCACACACCTCTGTGTCTGAACATGTAACTCTCACACACACCTTAACTCACCTGAATCACAGCTGCACCCGACCCATTGACATCTTCCTCCGCAGGTACACCTTGGCTCAGGTGACCCCTTCACCCCTGGCTTCCCCTCCTTCAATCATACCAAGTTCCCGCCCATCCAGTCGTCCGGCCTGCCACTGATCCCGGCCTTGCCCATCACCGCTACTGTGGCTGCCAAGTTGCTCAGGTTAGTCCCACCCCCTCGAATTACCTACTGATGTGTGAGTGTGATTTCACAGCATCCCTTTGTGTCTCAGCCAATTATCAGGTCCAGTCTGTCCTCCATCTTGGCGTGGTCGACTTCCGTATGTCCGCTGTGTGCTCGGTCCAGATTTTGGCTCTGGACGGCAGGTACAGATGGTGGTCCACAACGTGATGACGCCAGTCCTGCTCAACAACATCTTCTCCTCGCTTGTGGGACGTGTTGAACCAGGTACACCAAGACTACCCAGGTGAGTTCCTGCATGCCTGCAGTGGTAGTAAACCAGTTTGTCCCCGTCAGACCAGTACATTATAGTGGGAGCTCAGAGGGATTCGCTTGGTCCAGGAGCCGTAAAGTCAGGAGTTGGGACTGCAATCCTGCTGGAACTGGCCCGTACCTTCTCTGTCATGGTGAAAAATGGTGAGACTTACCTGGATACAGGTGTACTGTGAGTAGCAGGTTGAATTTCATTGCGTTCTCTGAAGGACTTGCTACCTTTTCCAGGTTTTACTCCCAGACGTAGTTTGTTGTTCGTCAGCTGGGACGCCGGAGACTTTGGGAACGTTGGAGCAACTGAATGGCTGGAGGTTTGTTCTCATGTGTCAGCAGAGACTTCCTAAACCTAAAAACTCTGCTCCTCTCTGCTGTGCCTGACCTTTGACCTCTGTTGGCCAGGGTTACCTGTCCATGCTGCACTTGAAAGCTGTGGCCTACTTCAGCCTGGACAAGGCCATAATGGGTAAAACTGGGCTCTGAACCAATCATTACCCATCTTTATTCTACCAGCCAATCCAAGATAAGAGGAACTTGTGTCTGTCCACCAACAGGAGACGACAACCTGTCAGCATACACTAGTCCTCTACTGGTAGACCTGCTGGATGCCGCCATCAGACAAGTGAGAATATATCGCTTTGCTAAGAGACGGTAGTGACACAGGAATCAGTTCTGTACCTGCTGCAGATTGCTGCCACTCAGATGAAATGTACTGATTGACCCACCTGTAGTGTTATTCATGTATTTATTATGTTACATGTTGTAGGTGGAACATCCCAAACATGCAGGTCAGAGCATTTTTAGCCAGGCGGAGAAGGAAGGAGGCAGCTGGAGGATGTGAGGCAACACAAATATAACGATTAATGCAGTAAATGTTTCAGATTAATGTAAAAGTGCTGCTGTGTCTCCTCAGCATGAAGCCTTTATATCTGAACAGTGGAGCCTTCAGTTTCACTGCATTTGCAGGAGTTCCAGCCATGGAGCTCAGATTCACTGAGGTACGAATCTCCTCACATTATGATTCACAGTACGCATCACCCTACATAATGATTCACAGTACGCATTGTCCAACATTAACTGGATATAATAATGAAAGTAGAAAAATGGTAAAAATGCCATCATGTTTATATTAACCTCTACAACACTTTGTCTGCACGTACAGGAACGAGCATATCCATTTGTCAACACACCTTTGGACAGTCTGTCCCGCCTCCAGGAAGTGCTTGGTGGTCGTTTGGGGGTCACTGGGCGGAGCCTGGGGGAGCTTGTGGGAAACATGGTCCTTCGACTGGCTCACGACCACATTCTACCTCTGCGCATCACTTCCTATGCACAGACGGTGCTGCAGTTCAGCGCTCAGCTGAACAGACACTCTGTGGAGCTGCAGGTAGCTCAACTGCACTACTTCCTGTTGCACAGGTGTTCAACAGCTGAGACATCAGAGTCAAATGCTTTTTTTCATGTGTTCAGTCCAGAGGACTTTCTCCCCAGTGGATATTCAGCGCCCGCGGAGACTACAGCCGTGCTGCAGAGACTCTGCAGCAAGCCATCGACAACAGTGACCTGCACGACCCGACCACCGCACGCTTCTACAACATCCGCATCATGAAGGTACTGGTACTAATACAAACTACTAGATACTACTACAACCACCCCATGTTTCTACAACACCTGCATCATGAATATACAGGTAGCACATCTACTACAAACCCCTACTACCACTGCATGCTTACAACAATGGTATCATGAAGGTACTGCTACATACAACAACATACTATACTTCTATAACACCTGCATAATGAAGCTATCACTACATACTACTGTATACCACCTATATACATAGCCTAGTACAACTAACAAAGGCTTTTACAACACTTGCACCATGAAGATACCGGCAGACACTACGTACCACTACAACCACTGCCGGCTTCTATAACTCCTGTATCATGAAGGTACCAGTACTACTACATACTAAAACATACTAATACATACCACTACAAACACACTCACACTTCTACAATAGCTGCATCATGAGGGTACTAATACTACCACATACTACTAAAACCAATGTATGCTTCTAAAACCCCCACATTATGGAGGTGCCATTACTACAACCACTATATACTATACCAGCAGTACTACAACAGCTATATCTCGCTGTCTTCTTGTTCCCATACTTTAGGTGGAGTACTACTTCTTGTCCCAGTACGTGTCTGCAATGAAGACGCCGTTCCGTCATGTGATCCATGGACGTGGAAACCACACTCTGAAGGCACTCACTGAGCACCTAGCCCTGCTGACCTCTGACCCCAGAAGGTTTGATGAGAATCGCTTCAGACGACAGCTGGCCTTATTCACCTGGACTCTGCAGGGAGCAGCGAACGGCCTGAACGGAGACGTGTGGACTATACACAAAACACATACCTATACGCACTGATGTACACATCCATACACAATAATGTACACACATTAGTTGGAAGAAGTTGACGTAGGACATCCTGAAATTCTCCGGACACTAAGGAAAAGATGCACGGTGGTTCATTCTCCATCCTGTATCTGAAACCATGCAGCATCACTACTGTAACCTGGTTGTTTTCTCGATGTGCTAGTCCATCCAGTCAGTGATGGAGATCTTCATGAGCTCGTAGAGTTGAGGAAATCCAGAGACTTGAATGGTGTCCACTGTCCTCCGTGTCCCTATGGAAGCAGGACAACACTATAAACAGATAAGCAGCTAATCAAACATCCAGCAGCTGGTTTTAATGTTGTAGCTTGCTTATAATACACAGATTTTCTGCTCTTCTGTTTTATTCACATATATCAGCAAAACACGTCACATTTTTTATTAGTTGATCAGATTTATCAGACAGGACTTAATAAAGTGTTATTAATACAGACTGGTCTCGAAACTTCTCTGTGAATTTATTAAAATGTTTTTCTCTTAAGGTGTTTTTGTTAATTTGTTTCTGTCTTAAATGTTGGAGTCAGATCAATACACAGTTTATTAATCTGTTAAACATGAAAATATCTCTATATATCAGCAAAGTCTGATCAATCAAAGCTTTGTTAGCACATGATGACAGTAAGGAGAGACCCGCCCATCTTCCTGATCAATAATAAATCAGATTGCTCACAAGTTATGCATCAGCGGTGACATCTTCATACTCTGCATCAGGCTGGCTCGTCTCCAAGGCGACGACAGCATTGTTTCATGTGGGAGGAGTTATGAGTGGTCAGAATGTCAAGAGATTCAGAAAGTAATCAGAGTATTAGTTACTATTCTACCTGAGTTCCTGCAACAGATCCACACCAGCAGGACAATGCAGAAGGGATTGACGTCCAACAGGTGGCAGAAGGGTATGGTTCAAAGAGACAGAGGGAGGAAGAAGAGGGAGAATGAAGCTGGAGGAGAGAGGAGGAGGGGAGAAGCAAGGTGAAGGCATCCTGCCCTGATACTGTATGTCCAGGTCATTTGTCCCAGTGGACACATCCTGTCCTGATGCGTCCAGATCGTCCTCATGTGTGCAGATACGTTCCCAATACTTTATATCTATTTTATATATAT
Organism: Pseudomugil gertrudae; assembly: GCA_037177535.1. NCBI lineage: Eukaryota > Metazoa > Chordata > Actinopteri > Atheriniformes > Pseudomugilidae > Pseudomugil > Pseudomugil gertrudae. The sequence continues at coordinate 218,708 of JBAMHV010000005.1, read as the reverse complement.
ACTCTCAAGTCAGCAGTAACTCTCAGCCTTACTCTCAGTCATGCAGATATCTAATTCTCTGATCCGGATCCAGTGGATGAGTCTGGTTCAGTCTCTGATTTTCATAGTCTTTTCATTTAGATTTAAAAAGACATCACAAGATGTCTTTGGCAGTGAACGAGTTAAATGTGACCAGATAAAATTATAATCCACAGGACACAATTTATATTTTAGGGTCTTTAATGATAACCACTTAAAGAAAAAATAAAATAATTTAAGATCAGCGTTGTTTGATTTGAAATTTGGTCTGTCAAATAAAAATGCATCTAAACGACAGGAGAGTTAATGAGCAACAGAAGTGATCTTTGTCCAGAAAGGATGTGTATAAATTCAAGACTTGCAGAATGCAGTGCAACCTGAAACAGGGGTACTAAAGGCATAGGGTTCCACAAACATACTCGTCTGTACATCATCTCAAACAGGCGTTAGAACTTCCACATTGTTACGTTTTTTTTTACAATGCGTCTAAAAAACACCTTCTCTTCCTGTTTTTTTACTGATGTTGTTTCAGCCGGGTCACTGATTTGGGGCGCTATGCAGTCACTTGCTGGCTGAAATGTGAAACCGATGATTCTCCATCCAGCTACATTTAGAACCACTTATTTTTTTATGTAGCATCAAGGCATCCTTGGTGGTTGTTGTTACAAGCCAACTCTGCTAGGGGACCAAAAAAGAAACTGCGGACAGGTGTTAACATAGAAGTGCTGCTGATGATGCACAAACAAATTGTGGTAAGCTGCAAGTGTTGGGGTTAGCAAAGCTGTTTAAAGAGCAAGGGAAGCATTAAAATAGCTATACATAAACTCAAAACCAGCCAGAACAAAAAAAGCATAAACAAGTAAACAAGAAACTAAAGACTGCTAAGCTATAATACAAACAAAGCTCTAAGAGCTATGCCTAAACAGAAATGACTAAATACAACCACAAACAAAAACCTTTGTAGCCTAATGCATTCCACACATAACAGCAGTAACGACAGCATTTAGCATCTTGGTTTTGCTTCATGCACATCCATGTCCATTAAAGGGAAACATCCCTGGGCCCAAACAGAGTGAATAGTATCAGTTTGGTTTTCACCGCTTGTTCGATCATTTGTCTCCATAGTGGCTTGGATCTTTCATGTAGTGCTTTTGACTCTTTGAAGTGAATTTACAGGACTTTGTCTTTGAAGAAGTACGCTTGCATCTCTTTAAAATTAACTTAAAACTGCTTTTAGGTGTCTCTGTGCATCTGTTTGAAGTCAGTTTATCTTCTGTTTGCTTGTCTTTGTTATCAGCTCCCCTCTCTGCCACGTTCTTCTTATAAAGGTCATTTTTATTCTCATTGAAAATTTGCCAGTCGCATCTTTATGAAATGTGTTTTGCATATCTTCTGTGGTCAGCGGTTTTAAATGGGATGTATTCATACTGGCAACGTGTCCAGGGGTACCTGGCTCTCAGCTGATTGCTGGGATAGACTCCAAAATGAATGAATGCATTTATTAATATTAATAACAAGCATTATGAGGATCCAGATAAGGTGGATCGTGCTTCTAGTGAGGATGCTTCCTGGACGCACACCTGGTGGGATGTTCCGAGGAGACCCCAGGTATAACCCAGGACTTGCTGGCACTATATTTATTGGTTGGTCTGGTATCCAGCTGGAGCTTCTGTATCCGCATGAGCTGGAATAAGTAGGAAACGGAGAACCCTGGTAGTTCCCAAAGGTTCTAACAGCAGAATAGGAGGCAGAACCTTTACTTATCAGACCCCTGTTTGTGGAACAAGTAAGCATATTCAGTAAACTTAAATGTAAAATGGTTAGAAATCGCTCAGTCTGTGACAAGGCAGCCTGTGTGAAGAGCTGGAAACAGTGAAGCAAAGTGGAATCGTAGAACAAAACTCCACCCTTACAGAGCAACATCTCCACCAGCAGCTGGTGTTTCCCATGCATTATAAAAGCTCACTTTTTAGAATTAAATGTGCATATTAAGGAATCATACTAGCAAACAATGTAAGTAAACCCTAAAAGCCATTTCAACTCCTCCTAAAACCCAAATACAGCTTCTTAGTTTTGTCCTAACAAAAATTAATTGAACCTATATTTGATTTTATTGCACTCTGTAAAGCACTTTGTGATTTAATCTTTGAAAGGTGCTATATAAATAAAATTTACTTACTTACCTACTTACACAAACCCATCTAATGACCTCTCCTAGAACCTTTAAGTAGTTCAGGTGCCCGCAGAGGCATCTGCCTGCGCCCTGCCAGGCAGAGGAGAGTACCTGATTGGTGGGCACTGTTGATTAGTACATGAATTTATTTTGTACTAATCAACAGCACATAGACCACTAAACTATTAAAACTCAACACAGCGAAACACACTCTCTCTTTTCAGTTGGATCATGGTCATTTTTAAATGATTAAGTGTTTTTTGTTTAAATTTTGCTCTATGTTATTAGTTTTGCTCTAGGTATTGTTGGTTAATCAAGAATTAGAACAACCTTTTCACAGCTTTAAAAAAATATTCATTAATGTACTATTTTTTCATCTTTTCTGAGACATCAGGGAGGGCTAAGCCCTGTTAGCCCACTTATACCAGCCGGCCCTGCTCATCATTATGTTTTAATCCCAGTAGCAATGCTGATCAAATATAACAATCATTTGGAAAAACTCCTTGGTGTAGCGGGTAGTAGGCATAGTTACAATCCCTTGCTGTTATTTATAAAACAGACAGGTGACAATAAAACCTGAGTTTATTCTATTTGTGGGGAGGATTTGCCTCTGCACTGTGGTCATCTACAGATTTGAGAGCCCAGTGACAGAAGAGCTGCATGAAAACCCTGATTTGCTGTCTTTCTTTGTTCCAGGGCTCCTCAGAGCTGCACAGGCTTCACAGATATCACTGTGAAATTGTTTAGGTGAGCTGCTGGGAATCTGCGCATGAGCCTTTGCATATTGGAGAGATTGCCAGACTGCAGCAGACTGTGAAATTGAATATCTTGAGTGTTTCCATGTGTGTACATGTCTCATTCTGTCTTCATACTTACGTACGGGAAACACACCCATTCTGTTGGAGACACGCTGTCCATCGGACATGGTAGCAGCCATTTCTAACACTACTCCTGCTCACTGTACCTAAGCTGCAGTGACAAGCTCGTTCATCAACAATCCTCCGCTGGTGGGAGGAGACATTTAAGGAAATGCAGATGGCAACAAAGGCTTGTTACGATTGTCTGGCAGGAATGTACAGTATACTAGATCAGATGCCAGCAGTCAAGATAATCATGGACATGGTAACAGATAAACCCTGCTACTTCGCCCTTTCAAGTGAGAATGACGTGTTGGGTGACTGAAGACAGTAGCACATTCCTTGAGATCTGTCGTTCTCCAGTGTTCATGTCTGCATCTCCAGCATCCCAGCCAATAGCTGTGTCTCAATTCCATAGTCCACTGGAATTAGTGTGCACTGTCCACTTTTTTTCTTGTAGTGTGCACTATCATGGGTAAGTGCTGTCTTAAATGGATGTTGGACACTTACCAGTAGTGACGTACCACCAGTTAGACTATTCTGCTTCAGGCCAAATTGATTATTTTGTGTCCACTACACAGCTAAAAACTGCTAAGATTTACATATGCTAACTGTAGCGCAGTCTCAAACAAAAAATCGGATCCATGAGTTATCGTAAGCACGAAATTAAATATGTAGCAAGCTGCGGTATACATTAGAACCATAACAAAAAACTTCATACCCACGTCTGTACAAATTAGCATCCACCACAGTATTGTTTGCCGCCATTATTTTGAAAGTCTAGCATTTCCTTTTCCGCTCCGTCAGCAAGATGGCGCTGGTTTAGTGCGCTGAGTGTGCATCGTTTCATACTAGGGCTGTGTCTCAATCAGTGCACTAACACTACTTTGTGCACTATGTTTTAGTGCATGTACATTGACATTTACGCACTACATAGTGCGCAAAGTAGTGTTAGTGCGCTGATTGAGACACAGCCAACATCTCCAATGGTTTCTCCAGATTTTCATAGTCCCTCTTCAATGTAAAGCACTTTGAGCTGTCCTGTACATGAAAGGTGCTATATAAATAAACTTGCCTTGCCTTGCCTTCTCAGATGTCGTCTCCAATGTTGTCCACACACACACAATGTCACACAGCACCCGTCTCCTGGTCCACTCTGGTCCACAACCCTGACCCCAGCTGGATGCTCCTCTTCCGCCCCTGGCTTTTGTCTCTAATGTGGTTGCTCCTCCTTCAGTTTTTTAAACTATAAAATCAATGTAAAAAACAAAAAAAGGGAAGTGAAGAGAGGAAAAAGAAGACTAACAAAAACACAATAATAATACAAACAGAAACCATGGCAGACAAACATCGGGAACACCTGCAAGGGAACAGACCAGCAATCATGAACAACAACATGTAACTGCGTTTGTTCAGGTGAAAAACATACAGAATGAGTTAAGTGATCATGCAATGCAACCACCCTTCTTCCAAACAACTAGCTGTTACCACAGAACACAGAATGAAAGAAAACCTCAGCACGACGGTGAGATCTGTTACTTATTTTAGCCCTGAAAACCCCGAGGCTTCAGGTAGTGTACAGGCTGGTATTACTGTCAATAAAGAAGAATTAGTGGTGCAATAATCACAGCTTCACTCTTCTGGTCCTCTGCACACTGAAACAGAAGACATATAACTGCTCAGTTAATGGGATACAGACAGTTTAGGAGTAATAAATAAGATTTATTTAGAAATAAGTGACAACTAGAATGATAAGACTGATGAACCAAGCTGAACCTGATCAAAAAGGTCAGCTTTTAAGCCTCAGGGGTCAGGCTTATTGATTTGAATCATTATTATGACACTATGATGCTATTCTGAATCACTACAATATCTATTTATTTCATATCTTTATTATAATTATTCATGCACTCATTTTCTAAACCATTTATTCCAATCCAGGTCAGTGGTAGCTGGAGTCTATCACAGAAATCAGCAGGTAAAAGGCAGGGACACCTGGACAGGTCGCCAGTCCATCACAGGGCCAATCATGTATATGCTGGACATAATTATATAAGACATTCATATTTTGATTGAATATAAATATATAATAATTTATCAATTTGTATTTAAAATGTAAATTAATTGAATAGTTCTGGTTATAAGTGATAAATAAACATTTCATTATGTATATTTATTATTTTTTATTAATGTACATATTTTATCAATTTTACAAATTCATTTTTATTCCAGCTATTAGCATTAATCTATCAAAACAATGAACCTTTAACTGCCTCGATGATCAGAGGAAACTTTATTATTGTTTCCATATGTGAGCAGTAACCCAGACCACCTGAACCCACTCACATCCAGTCAAAAGGTCGAAACGATAGAACAAGTTATCCTTCATCTGCATCTTCAGATTATTTTATTCATAAACACCATCTGTTGTCGTCTTTCTCTTTCTTTAATCTTTGTATAGATAATTGATCAGATGTATGCATGCCTTGCAGCATACATATCACCAGCTACAACATAAAGTTTTGTGGCGGTTCTCTGCACGCTGTGGAAGGGTTTTAGTGTACTATAACCAAACATTAGCAAAAAACCTTCCTGGGAAAATGAACTGAGTGACATTTTGTGAATTCGGTGTAAAATAGAGCCGGTATCACCATTAATAATTACTGTCTATGTCCTGTTTAATGAGCTCCACTGGGACACAACAAAGACAGGAAATGTAAGCACAATGGGTGTAGGAGATTGATTTATCATTTCAAAAGGCTGTGTGTGTGTGCGTGTGTGTGTGTGTGTGTGTGTGTGTGAGGGACGGAGGGAGGTGGTGTAAAGGAATAATATTGGTTTAATGCCTTAACATAACCCTGATGTAGTGGCATGTCATAATGGATGAATGAAAACTTGTTTTCTGGAGAAAGATGTTTGTGCCGCTCACTGAGCTTCGTCTCCGTCTGGGAGAATTGTGGGGCGACAGAACGGGAACACAGAGCATTTCTAATCACGCTAGATACGTCCAGGCAGAGGACAAAGGTAAGAACATAAAGAAGAAAAAAATCCTCTCCGTGTTTAAAGGGACCAGTGAGGATTGAGCAGGACCTTATCTGGAGGGGTTTTGTAAAGTATTATCCTCCCAGATCCTCCTACAATAAAACAACACGTCTTTGTGCTGATCCTTCCAGACCTTTCTGGTCACACAGAGGCAGTGTGAATGAATGCTTGCTAAACTTTAAACATACACATCTGCACCATATGATCTGTGTCTCTATGCTGTGCTAACCAGTGAAATATTCTTTAAAATGGAATTTTAAAACATTTTAAAACTGGTGTGATGTGTTCAGATCTCTTTGTTCTTGTTAAAGCTCGAGCTGCAGAGTTCTGAATGAGCTGC
>JBAMHV010000005.1:5507-17861 GCA_037177535.1 Pseudomugil gertrudae | reverse complement strand
CGGGTAGCGTGACGTCCACAGGCTGGCATCCATTGATTGGTCTGATATGATCCAGGGTGTTTCGTCTTGCCCTCTGATGACGTCTCTTGATCTGTTCCATGAGTCTATTTCCCATGAATAACCATAATCCGAGGCCCACATAAAAAAAGTCTTCTATCTTCGTGTCGGTCTTCTTCTATGGTATTCGTCTTCTTCTCTGGTTTTCTGCAGACTCCGCTCAAAGCGTCTAGAAACTCGCGTTGTGCGGGGGACCCCTCCCACATTAGGAGGATCACGACTTGTAATGGAAAAGCAGTCCAGTACAATATCGTACTGCCCGGGCCGGTAGAGTACACTGTTAGACATTTCATTGGGTTTTTTTTACAGTAATCTACTGGCAACACTGCTGTAATTTTAAAAACGGTAGTCGCACTGTATATAAACTTTACAGTACATGATTTTTACTGTAAATTTTAAATAGTGTCACTACTGTAGAATTGCCGATCTTACAGTACAATACTATACGTTTTTGTTAACAAATAGACTTAATTTAACTTTATAATTATTTAATTTCAATAATTGAATAATTGTTTAATAATTATTTATTTAGTTTGAAACCAATTCAATGAAACCAAATACAGAAATCTGTCATAAAATATATAATTCTTTATTTGAAAGAATACTAATGGGGAAAGAAGACTTGAATGTGTAGAAAACATTTTTTAATGGCTCATGTTATGAGAAATACATTTTACTGGACTAAACTACAATACATGTAGAAACTACAATATCATTTTATCATTAAATTAATTAATTTAAAACATTTAACTAGGTTAACAATCAAAAGTCAAGTCAATACTATTAAAACACATTTTACATTGGCTGTGATGGGAGTTCCGATCAATACTTCAACTTCAGAAGTTGTACAAACATTTCTCAGTATAAAACTTTTTTTTTTTTAAGTATTTTGAATTTGACAAAGACAAAACAATTTCTAAACTTATGACATGAATAGAATAACATGTTATTTGAATACATAACCTTTGATCAACTACATTAAACAACATAAGAGTGCAATGGTCTGTAAAAATGACATTTCATTCCACCAAAACAGAAATAAGAACAGCTTATTAACGTAGCGCCACGTGAAGTTCAAAAAACAAAATTGTTGGGTCATCTGCAAATTCAGAATTGACAGCACAGGTAAGAATAGACCAAGTGAGGTGTGTTGTGTGTGTGATGGATTGAGAACCCAGCCAGGGTGTAGCCCCTTTTGTCCAACAGTAGCTCAGCTGCAGCACCAAGCCTGTAAAAAGAGAAGAAAATGAATATTTACCCATGGTACAAAACTATAGCAATTTAAAATTAAACAATTCAAATATTTTGATTGATATTTTTAACTTTTTTTGATAGTCTTGATGTAACTTCATTTTAGATATTATTGATATATTTTTTTAGAATATCATCAATAGATCTTTTTATTGATTTTGATTTATAAAATATTTTTATTGATATTTTTATCTTTAAAATGCAACAATAATTTAATTTAAAACAAATTATTCTGATGAAGATGAGGAGGAAAGCTGCGAGCCAAGCTAAAGGCTCAGCTAGTGGAGAATGAGATGCGCCACAATCCATCAATTCCCTCCGTTATCATGGAGAATATGAACTCGCTGCTGAACAAAATTGACGAGCTATCCACTCTGTACAACCAGCCAACCTACTGGAAGAGCAGCTTGATTATCTTTATGGAGACATGGCTAAACCAGCTTGTACTGGATGCTAACATGGACCTGCTGAGATTCACTGCCGTGAGAGCTAACAGACGCCAAAGCAAGTGGAAAAAGTTAAGGTGAAGGACAGCTGTCAGAGGACAGTTGAGGAAGCTCCCATCCAAAAAAGCAGCAGGTACAAAGTGTGTCCAAGATTTTGAAGACCTGTGCTGCAGAACTTGGGGTGAGCACTACAATAGATCTTCAACTTTAGTCTGCAGCTAGGGAGAGTGCCCACCCTGTGGAAGACATCCTGCATCGTTCTAGTTCCAGGAAGAACTGGCCCAGCGAGCTGAATGACTGAATGTGGGGAGGAAGGGGGAAGCATATTTAAGACTGACGCATTCAGGTTGGATAAACTGATCAAGCAGGCTCTGTGGTCGGCATGAAGCTAGACACTCTAGAGCAGGGGTCTAGTTCCGGTCCTCGAGGGCTACCATCCAGAAGCTTTTAGTGTTTTCTTGGTTCAACACGCCTGATTAAAATGAAGATCTCTAAAAACGTATTTTCATTTTCTGCACCTGATTGTTAATGAGCCATGGATTTGAATCAGGTGTGGTGTACCAAGAAAAGCCTAAAAGCTTCTGGAAGGTAGCCCTCAAGGACCGAAGTTGATGACCCCTGCTCTAGTGACTATGGAGATGAGAACACTGGACAAACTGCTGGATATGTTAAACAGATTATCAGGTATATTGTGGCACTTAATGTATTTCCTCCTCATTGGGATCCTCCACACTGGGGGTCCTGCCTTCTTGGCTTGGGATTGGTGCTGCAGTAGCTGCCCCAGTATTGTTGTCTTCCTCCTCACCAACCTTCCGGTCTTCCGACTCACTCCAGTCCTTGCAGTGCATTTATTTCCATCTTTTGGGTTTATTTTCAAGAAGAATCTTCAAGCAAAATAAAAAATAATGGAAAAAAAAACACTTTTTAAATGCATTATCAATTAAGAATTCATGGAGTTTGATACAATTATAAACCAAATTGTGGGATAATTACACATTATCTGTTCCACTGATAAAGAAATTGTAACTTTACAGGCTAACAACATGGCAGCAACATGATGTATAATATATTGTGTGGGCTTCACTGACCTGTTGCTGCATACTGCATGTGTATATAAATATACTACAAGCCAGTTTAAAAAGTATTTGTATATGCATCAGGAACTCCTGTGCTTAAAGGGCTACTATACTGAAAGTTTTAGATGTTCCTTGCTGTAACACATTTGACTTATATTAAATGATCATATTATATTATATTATTGACCAACTAGTCAAATTCTGCACAAGTGTGGTAATAACACATTCATTTGTGTTGCAGTACAGAAACATCTAAGATCTACAGGACAGTGGTCCTCAAGTACCAGAGTTGCTAATTCCAATGAGAACACTTCCCAGTACTTTTTTAAAAAGAGATATTTACCGTTGAATGAATTCCAGCGTTGCACATGCTGACTCCTGGTATTCAATGTTTAAAGCATAGAAACTTCCAAAAAACACAGATAAAGCATCTGTGAAGCCCAGCTGATCATCCAAGATGTAGACCACCCTTCCCTCAATGCTCGGCATCCATTTTGTTGCATCAAGGTATGTGGTTAATAAAAGACAAAAACACACTTCAAAAAGCTGCACTTTAAATCAGACATACTTCTGTTGCAACAACTTTTATCTTCTCTTACCCAGCACGATCAGTCTTGGTGATGAAGGTAATGTCTTGTCTCTCTTTGGATGCTTTTGTTGAAGAAGTCTTAAACACAAGGAAGTAAACATTTTGAACATGCAGCCCGATAATAACTCACAGTTAACATATTGCACATCATCTTTTGGACTATAACTTACATCTGCCAAAACGAAGATAGATTCCTCCTTTTCCATGAAGTGTTTCATCAGAAGGACTGCTGCAATGCCCTTCCGGCATTTCTGATTTGTTATCATGTTACTATCAAGCTCCTGGAGAAGGCACTGAATGTCTTTTTTCTGATAGTGCCTTTGGAAGTAATCCAGAATCCTCTTCCCCTTAGTCTGAAGAGCCTCTCCAAGTCGATCACAAATGTCAATCTCTGTCAGGATTCTGAAGTGGTCACAAAGTCCACGTTTTGAAAAGAGGAATGGCCACTGTTGTTCAATGTCATTGATACTAGGTGAAGGGCAGCTATTAATCATATGACGCTGATATATGCAAGTCAGATTCATTGAATTATCAATATCTGGCCAGTCTGCAGCTCTAGGGCCAGCTGATTGGAAAGTGGCAACCATATTTTGTCTTCTCTCCTCTAAAAACTCGACTGTTTCTCCCTCTGGGAAACATTTTGGCTGGTACACACATACCTGTCCAGTTTACACAGTGGTGTTCTGGTTGTAGCATCAGAATTGCTAGTTTGTGTTGTTGTCCTTCTCCGTATCCTCTCACTTGTATTACTTCGGTTAACATGTTCCACTCTTGTCTTCAGCTGGTTAATGAGGGAACAGTACCCTATTCCCATAGGTTCACCTTCTTCAGTCATGTCTGAAAAGGTCAAAGGATACTTGGAAACAATAATTTTTGCAATTTCCACACATGCAGCCCTGTTGGGGTTTGCACAATGTTTCTGCATAGCAGACACTACAGCTCGCACCATTGCTCTCCTGTCTGCTGGGCTTGCCCTCTGCCCTCTTAACATTGCCTGGGACAGGGAAGCAGGCATCTGTTCCCATGGAATTTGGAACAAGCTGATCCAAGAGTTCTGTGTTTTTGGGAGTGTGGATCCCGGAAAATATGATTGTGTCTGAGGAGGCATGAGGTAGGACCGACCATTTCCTCTCTCTGTGTCCAAAGATGAGAGGGGAACCGTCTCTCCACTTGGCACAGAGCTGACTTCAGTGCTTCCTTTGTCTTTAAGTTCTTTTAAGAAAATGCACACAAAGACAGATTTTTACAAATTTACATAATTTACATTTACATATTAAAGAGCACAACATCACAGTTATGGCAATATAACAGTGGTCCTTTTCCTTTTTGTCAAAGACAAACCCTAAAGACAGTAGTTTAAACTATTGTATTAACTATCAATCCCAGCCATTAAAACACACCGAACCTTTGTCTTTAACTTTATATAGTGAGATCCTTCTTATGCTGTTGAAATGAAAATCCAAAGTGTTCATATGCATAGACACTTTTGGTCAAACTAATTCCTTCTTCAGTTTATAACCGAAGATTTTCAACTGGAGATTAACTATTTCTCTGGAAATAAAATATTATGGATGCAAGGGATCATCTGTGTAAACCACACAGGACGAAAAGACCCAATGCAAAAACTGGATAAAGGTATCTGATGACCAATTTGGAGTTGATATCAGGGTTATGTGCATTTAAACATAATAAACTCTACAAGTAAAAATTAAGTAAAATATCGGTCTGTGGAAAATATGAAGCAACAACTATTCCCAGTGTGCAGGCACTACAGTGGAAGATTACCTGTCACACCACATCCCTTTACCTAGAACATTTTAAAAAATGATGAAGAATGTAATGAATGTGTGAAAAGGTGTTGCATCTTATATTAATTTGCTTTAAGATTGTTTCAAATACGTTTCTCACCTGTTTGTGTGAAAGCCTGGATTAATTTACGACACTGGACTGGTGTTAAATACTCTTTTAAATCTTCCTTCTCAACAAAGGCTAGGTCCACTTTCTTCGTGACTCCAACCACAGATGACAGATGTTCCACAATAACCATCAGTTTTTCGTACTCCAACTCAGGTAGCACTCTTTGAATCTCATGAATACAGTCAACATCCATACCTAGGAGGAAGAACACACTGAGTGATGCAAGCAGACAACAGGGAGGTTCAATATGTGGTACACTGGGAGTGGATAATAGTCTAGAAACCTATCAGCATTAACATATGCATGGTTATGGTCTGAGTCATACAGATGATAAACTCCAAGATCAACTAGTAGTACCGAGTTATGTACCAGAACTACAAAGTGGACCTGTTTTTCATCAAGCAGTATCAAAGATATTTTCCCAAAGACTAATGAGTCCCCATTGATATCAAGAGTAACAACAAGTCCTTTGGTGTATTTGGTTCCTTTGTATATTACTCCTGAAACTTCAGATGTTTTATTTTTATCAACATCAGCTGTCTTTAAGACCATGTCCTTATTGTATGAATGTTCATCAATGTCATTTCCTCTCACCAGCATTCTCAATGAAAGGTGGGAATAACTGACCATAACCTAGGTAAGACTAAAGAAGCTGATGTCTCTCTGCCAGTGTTTTACTTAAGTGTAAAAAGTTGTGAAGTTTTCTGGCACACTCTTTGAAACATGAGTGTTTACTCTCAAACCTCAGTGTCCACAACCATATCAAGGGTCCAAACTTGAGATTAAGGCTTGGATAATGCAACAAGTAATGATGCTTTGGCTTAAGCTGATGATTAGGGAACATGCTGATACGCAGGTCCACATATTCCTCTAGCAGAACCTTTAGGTATGCAATCTCATTTTGATGAATTTTTGGAGCACAGGTAAGCTCAACTATTTCCCTGAGTTTCAGGCATAATTGCCATACTTTACTCTCTAGAGGTTATTTGATCCATTTACCTACATAAACTTGTAACAGTCATAAGAAACACCAGTTTTGTGCTGCTGAACCACTGAGTATTTAAGCATTTTCCTTGATCTCACATGGCTTGTTGTGAGAGTCACTCAAGAAGCCTTGTCTGTGAGATTGTCCGATTTATCTGTTCATAAGTGAAATGTTTTTCAACTTTTATCAGGTGCATGATATAAAGAGCTAAATCATTGGACATTAGTCCCTCAAAAAGGTCATGCCCAAGACATGGAGGAAGACCAGTGCAGACATGAAATGATGTCAGGGAGTTTAAACTTAAATCAAATTTGATTCCATCCACTATGTCCTGGTCAGAAGACAGTTGGTGAACACTGTTGTTGTAGTTTTCAGGTGTTCTTTGTTAGCCAAATATGAGTGGTGATGTGGCAAATGTCTCTCTGTCAATCAGACAGAATCTACAAAAGTTTTTGCTACTGCTGAAATTTTCAGTGAATCCACCAATAGAGTGGGAACCAAGATTATCTCCACATATGGCAATTAATGAGGCTTTGACAGTGGTTCCATTCTGCATCTGAAAGCCTGAATCCTCTAGGTCTTTTAAGTCAGCAATAAGATGGGAAAATACCTTGTCCTGTCCAAAGTACTTAAAATCCTGTTCTCTGCAAAGCAATACAAGCTGTGCTGGGTCAACCCTGGATTGATTATGTGGTGGTATTCTCCAAGTGTCATGTACATGGCCACGAGTTTATGGTTTTTTTTGCCCGAGCCCAAAGGGGTTTGTCACCTCAAAGGCATCTGTGTACAGAATAACTGAAACAGATGATTCCAAGTTTTGTAAAACGCCATTTTGTTTGAAGTATTTGCCATCGCTGACATCATTCAAACCATTTCACTATGCAGCTGTAGTTTAGACTGGTCGATTACTGCTGACTGCCTAAACAAGGCAGCAAGTGTCTCCTTTACAGGCACATACTGACAAAACTGTTCCTTACCACTGATATCTGTGGCTAGGTATATCTAGGTTGGAGCAACATGGTCAAACTTGTCTTTGAAGAATGTTTTCCTGGTTCTGTCTGATCTCAAGACACCTTCATTGTAAATAGTAAACAGATTATCTTGTTTGAGTTCTTTAACTATTACCTGTATTTCAACCTCATTCACATTTAACTAAACCAATTTCTCTTTCACTTTTGTTAATAATTGGTTCATTCCAGTGCTATGGATTTCTTGAAATTCTTCAATAATGCACTGAACTGTTGTCACTGGCAAAAGTAGCTTGGCCTGCAGTTTTAAGTAAAACAGTGCTAGGTTCTTTAAAAATGTGTCAGTGTTTAACTGTGGATGCATTTCATGTTGTCCAATAGGTCCATAGGTGAATAAACAGCATCATCTTGGACTGTGATGTCTTCAAGCTGAGCATCTGTTTGGAAATCTGCATTTTGTGCTACTTCCATCTGTGAAACATGCGGATGCCAGTGTTTTCTTGAGATGTGTGTGGCAAAAGATTACCTTACTCTGAAATATTTTGAGCACCCTTCATAAGGACAAGTTACTTTTTTGCCATTGTGTGCTTTTTTAAATGAATGCACAGCAAGGATCACATCCTTGAACGCTACATTTATGATTTCCATCTTGTTCACAAGGCTCTTTCTTTTGTGACACAGGTATGTGGTTTCTGTGCATGTGGGACTTTAACACAGAAAGTTGTGAAATTAGCAGAACAAGTTTCTACACCACATGAAAACCTGTAGTTGGAAAGGTTTCTATTACTTTTTGAATGAGCAAAAAATGTTTTGTAATTACCAGTGCAGCTCTTACAAACCTTACACCGTAACATAATGTTCAATTTCAGATGCTTTAAAATCCTCAAAACTGAACAGGTTTAAAGAGCTGATGAAAGCTAGCTAAAAACCGTTTTAGCTACTGTCCAACACAACAGTTACAACATACACTTCTGACTACTTCACCGCACCAAAGTCCATTAATTTTTTTATAAAAACTAAACTATAATCTTTGTACATACGACTCCGTTATTGTATTATTTTTTTATTACTTTTTAAAATGCAGAATTGGACCTATACTTTAATTAAATAAAACCAAATGCCACGAACGTTTGACAAGAAACACAATTAAAAATCAACAGGGCATGTGAAAAGCTTAAATATTTACCTTAAAAGCTTGGTGGACGATCTTTGTTAAAAAGAAGTAAACCATGGGGATTGGCGGTGTCCACTTGCTGGAGAAATTCACTTCGGTTCCTGTGTCCACCATCTAAAAATCCTTTCCTTGTAAATTTCGCTGACTTCGTGCTACGAGAAGGTTGAAGCGTGAAAATCTTCCCCAAAAAAGTGGCTTTACTTTTTTTTTTTTTTTATCGGAGCCAAAGGGGCCGTTAATCACAGTAACTTACAGTAGTTTTTAAAATTACATTGGTAAACAGTAAACAACGTATCACGTGATTTAAAGCTCCCACGATGCAATAGAAATTACAGTTACTTACAGTAAAACATATTTACAGTTTTCTACAGCTGGATATGTGGTAAATTACTGTAGAAATTACAGCAATATCTAACAGTGTTGGTCACTCAATGGACATGATCACAACCTATCAGTACATTTAAATAGTATGAATTAAACAGGAATATACACAGAACCACCCTACAAGATTCAGTCTTGCCCTTTCGGTTTGTAGTAAGGAGAAGCCTGGAATTGATACCTCTAACTTCTAGCTGAAAGATGACTGCTATTCCTGAGATACACCCTCCCCCAGATGATTGTCCTATCCCACTATCCTTTCACTTTGTAATAATGTGTTGGACAGTTCTGAGCTCCAGGTCTACCACATCAGGCAGGACTCCAGGTGCACACTGTGCACAGATACCCTTGGGGATGTTCCAGTGCCAACAGATGATTGGCTGCCATTTCTTGACTCTACCCACAGCATCATGCCCCAGGATTGGTGGACATCTTCCCAGTCTCTTTCTCATCATTCATCCCCAAAGACCAAAGCTGTAATTGACTGACACAGTTTGGCTCTTTCAACTTGCTGGCATTTGTTTTAGGTTGTGTTGTAGAATTACAGATCTTTTGGTTTTTGGCTTTTCTTTTGTGTTGCTGCCCTTGGTTAGTCTTTGTCTGTGGTAGAGCTTATGCTTTGTCTCTTGGTTTTTGTTAGTCATTGAAAGTTTTCAGTTATTCCTTATTGTTTTTTTTTTGTTAACGCACACACTGTAAATAAAATGACAATATAACTTTTAACTTTGTCGCCATTATCATTTTGGTGTTGCCACCCCTTTACCCAGGGTCGGCATTTGCTTTTGGCAACTGAGGTGATGGCCTAGGGCAACATATGTGTTGGAGGCATCCCCTAGTGGTGTCCTTAAAGTTTCATAGAACTATACATTGAGCAAAAATTTAATGTGCAACATAAACGAGAGCGCCCCTTGTACTAGATAATGCGGGGGTGGTATTATTTATAAGTTTTTGTTTAGTGTTAATCATGCTTGACTGACACTTGTCAAAATTAGAAGGCGGTCTGCTATACCCTTTGTAGCACAAGGACAGAAACTGAGACAAGAGAAGAAAACCCACTATTGAGGCCAGCCAACTTAATAATTATGCTATCAAATGTCAAATTGTATTTTGTAGTACAGATTTAAAATCAAAATGACGCCTAGAGCAGCCAAAGAGCTAGAGCCATACAACAATGGCCGTAACAAGCACTTCACATTAGTCTCAATGGGAAACACCCACCAATGTGGTGGAGAATGAGAGGGCTAAGATCCTGTAGGACCAGAGAGAGAGAGCTCAACAAACAAAGCAGACGTACTGATTTGCAAGAAATAGAAGGAAGGTGTAATGATCGATGTATCATCTCCAACAATGGTAATTCTGAGAAACTGGAAAAATTCCAAAGAGTCAATGAAGAACTGGAGAAAGCCTGGAAGGTGAAGGCAACAGTAGTACCCATAGTCATTGTAGCAGTGGAGACTATGTCCCCCATGCTTGAGAAGTGACAATATCAGACATCTCCATTCATCAGATCAGTCCAAAGAGCAGCAAAGATATTGAACCCTCAAGATCCTATGACTCTGGTAAAGGACCCGAGCTAGACATGAACAGCCATTAACGCTATCCACAGGAGATGGGAGGGTTGAGAAGGGAAGAGTTTTATTTAGTTTATAGATAGACGGTGTCTTATCTGCTGATCATTGTGTAATTGCAGGGAAAATGTGACTGCATACTGTATATGTATACTGTATTAAAAAGGCTATGAGTGTTTGAGAGAACATTGCACTAATACTGAGAGAATCTCTCCCAATCACAGCATGGGTTTGTTCATGTGAAAAGATTTCTGAATGCAGTGGTGTTGTTTTGTAGGCCTGTTGCAGGGGGGCAGATTTTTTTCTGTCAGTGCATCAGCAGTAAAATGTTGGTGACTACAGTGTGATAGCTACTGACAGCTTACTAAGTCTTTTTCAGAGGTGAACCAACAGCAGCTTTACAGTTGTAATGTTGGCTGGCATGGGAGTGAGTAATGTATTCTGACAAATATGCCCAAGGACAACTGAGAACCAAAGGGAAAACTAAAGAAAATCAAACACAAGAGCATCAACATTAATGCTGCTGTGTATGTTTGAACAGAAGAGAAGTGGCTAATTGAAGCTCAAGTGAATAATTGAGAAGCCCCAAACTGAGTCACACTGTATGATTAATTCAGTTTAATCTCAAGGAATAGGTTAGAAAGAATGGTTGCCTAGAGTTTGCTTGTGGCTCTTATATGTCATCTGATATAAAAGCAAATACATATTACATTTGCTGCTTTGTTATATTTGCTATAGTCTGGCATCTTGCTGAGGAGCTTTGCAGAATGATAGTTTTACTCGCCTCTCTTTTGTTTGACTAATGCTTGTTTCACTTCAGTATAGACTAAAGCAATCAGCCACCACTGGCTAAATGCTGGGTTTAGTGTCACAAGTGACATAAAGGATAAAAATCAGGATAAATGAAGGTTGACTGAATGAATAACAGCAATGAAGCTAACACAAGTATTTCATGTATTTCAGGCACATTTCATCACTGTTGTAGAGAGCTGAGTAATGACATCCAGAAAGACTTTCTATTTTTTTATTGCAATATTTCACATTGTCATTGATCAGCTTCAATCATGTGGCATTTATTTCATCATGCATTTACATATTTCATCTTATTTATGGATAAATGGATGGATGATAAGATAATATGTGGAACAGTGTTTGTAGGAAATGTTTGTTATTGCATTGTTTTGTTGGACTTAAGAAGACAGAAAAAATAGAAAGAAAACACTAAAGAAAAGGCAAATAAACAGAAAAGAAAGAGGAGAAAGAAACACACCAGTTAGAAAATAATTCAACCCAACAGATTCTGGATCATTTATTACACCTGCAACAAAACACAATATAAAAGGCATCTCATGGTCCTCCCACAGGAGGACAAAGTCATCAACTGGCAGAAGCACCAGAGGTACAAACAAGTAACCAATGTTGCCCCATCTTCACAAAGAACATAGGCAGGCCACAAGGACCCTGACACCAGGGCATTGACCAGTCAGCCACGAGCACGAACACCAGCCTGCCTGCCCCCAGAGCCAACATACGCCACATACGCCAAGGAGGTGGAAGAGGCAGACCCCAGCTAGAGCACTCCCGCACTCAGGGGGATAAAGATTGGCAATCACAGACCACTTAATGACTTGTTAAATGTACGTGGAAATCTTAATAAATTCCATTCTGGCTCTCGACCTTATCATAACACTGAAACAGTTATGGTCAAAGTCTTAAATGACATTTTTTTGGTCAAGCATCAATCCTAGTTCTGCTGGATCACAGTGCTGCGTTTGACTTTCTGGAGTGGTCCTCGTTAACCGATGAGGGTCCGTTGTTATGTATCCCGCAATATACAACGTGCAGAATCTGTTAGACAGTTAATATTTCATCCATCCATCCATTTTCTACCGCTTTTCCCTGAACGGGGTTGCGGGGGGGCTGGAGCCAATCCCAGCTCACAACG
>JBAMHV010000004.1:28072523-28084063 GCA_037177535.1 Pseudomugil gertrudae | reverse complement strand
GCCTCTGTAGCAGAATGTTGTGATCAATAGTGTCAAATGCAGCACTGAGATCTAACAAGATAAGAACAGACAGGAGTACTTTATCTGAGGCCAATAGAAGATCATTAGTAACTTTCACCTGTCTCTGTGCTATGATGAGCTCTAAATCCTGACTGAAACTCTTCAAACAGATTATTTCTGTTCAGATGGGAACATAGTTGAGTTCAAACTGTTTTAATAAAGGGGAGGTTGCATATTGGTCTATAAGTGGCTAACACTTCTGGATAAGTAAAGGTTTGATTACAGCTGCCATAAAAAATGGAGATACATATTCTGTTTAAGATTATATTGATCAGATCCAGATATGTAAATATACATAACTACATATTTGTGTATCAGATTTGGAAGTATGTGACCTCTGTACCACTTTAAACTGGATGTATTAGTAATAGATGCAAGAGTTTAAATATAAAATGGCAGGCAGTCTGAGCCAGGTCACTCAGGCTGTAGATGACTGAGATGCATCTTTCCTGAGTTTAAACAAAGGACCGTTTCCATGAGTGTTAAATCTGGGCACATGTCCTGATTTGAGAATTTTGTTAGAATATTTGTGTTTGAGTGACACAGAAAAGCAGAAATCTCCCCTCAGACATCAACCACTTCAGTCGTGTTTGAAAGCTGAAATAAGGTCATGCTGAAGCTGGGATGTAGGGAGGAGACTCTGAGCTGAGAGGGTTCAAAAATGAGCAGTGAGATGAGAGCAAGACTGCTCCTGCAGACTCCTGATGGAATTCATGCAGACTAGGATGCTGTGCTGGATCTGGACTGCGAGTCCTCCTGCATATATCTGGCTTTTCTGTTTTAACTATAAAAAGCATGTTCTGAAGACGGATGTTTGAAGGCGCTGCTTAGAGTCGAAGGTTTTATTTCATCGTCGCTGATGTTGGAGATCACTGAACCGAAACCCGAATCTTAAACCTGAAGGTAAATCTGCTGCAGATCACAGACTCAATCATACATGAAACTTCCTTTACTTATGTGGAAATGACCATGAACACGGAGCTCAGTGCTGGATGCTAATATCAATACAAACTTGACCAGCAGCAGTGATGTCTCATTTTTACTTGCTTGTCCTGAAAGGTTGGATTTGCTGCTTTGGAAGACTCTGTGAAAACTAAACCATCCCTGTGAGGACCACGTGAACAGCATCTCGTGGCAGCTAGAGGAAGAGGAGACCAGCTGTCCTGACCAGTAATGGTAACACCTCCACGTCAGGTGAACAAACCCTATATCTGCCTGACAGCAACCCTCATCGTGACCAGCATGGCTCTACTGGACGCTTTTCTGGTGGGGCAGAATCCTGGCCCTTGGAGGATGGCCGTGTGCATCGCTGTCCTGGCAGGCGATGCATGCTTCCTCACCGTACTGCGATATGTTGCTATCTGGGCTGGGTCAGAGGTGCACACAGCCAGGCGAGGCTATGCCATGATCCTCTGGTTCTCCTACATCTTTGTCCTGGAGATTAAGGTCTACTTTGTTTATCAGAGCTACAAGTCTCAGGATGTGGCAATGGAGCCGGAGATGATGGACACTGGTGAGTCCAGGAGGGGTCTTACCCTGCTGCTGTCCATCTGCATGCCCATTGTCTTCCTAACACTGGCAGCTGTGGATCATATGGAACATTTACATCCCCGTAAGAAAAGAGAGGCAATCAGAAGCTGCTTGGTCTGGGTGGTGCTTGACCTGCTAGATGTTGTGGATGTTCAGGCCAACCTGTGGGAGCTTCACAGGAAGGGAGTTCCTCTGTGGGTGGAAGGGCTGATGTTCTTCTACTGCTACATCCTCCTCCTGGTACTACCCTGTGTTTACCTCAGTGAGCTCAGCATGCAGGGGGTGAACATCGTCCCCCATAAAATGATGCTCTACCCCATCCTCAGCTTCGCCACCATAAACATCACCACTCTTCTGATCCGAGGAGGAAACCTACTGGTTTACAGCGATGCCCGGGTGTCAGGGGTCATGATGGGTAAGAATGTGATCGCTCTGCTGGTGAAGAGCTGCAGCTTAGAGCAGTACTGGAAACAACGGCTGGATTCTGCTCCAGGCGACCCAACCAAGGAAACACAGCAGAGCTCTCTGGGTGTCCCAGTGTTCAAGCCTCTAGTGCTGCCCACGGTGGTTATCCAGGACTTCACCACCATACCCGAGGAGGAGGAGGAGGAGGAAGAAAGTGAACAAAGCAACTTTGATGGTTGAACAGATTGTTCTGGTTTGGTTTGCCTGGTTGTTTCTGTTTCACCACAGAGAAGTTAAATCCTGGTTCTTACTGAGATTTTGCTGCTCAGTTCCATGACTCATCCACACTGGAGCATCTGTTGAAGATGTGTCCATGCTGTCCATCTGATAAAGACATTTCCACAAAGACATGCCCAGAATCCATCCTGTTGTAGTTTGTTCTCTGTCGACAAATAAACCAGCAGATAAAGTTAAAACCTTCTGACATTTTTCTGCAGGTTTTCCATCCCCTCCATCACAAAGAAGATGCTTTTAATGATGTGTTCATTATGGCCGCTTTGTGTATTTTATGCTTGCTCACGTCCTCATAAAAATGAATCCTATGCTTCCACAAGCTGCAGTGTTCCAGTGTTGCCAGTTACCTTTACAATAACCTTTGTTTGTGTGGGTTAAACATTGATAAGAGAAGCATTAGGCTACTGCATACATTTTAATTGAATAAATTACTTGCAGGGAATTCACAAAAGCCGGCAAACATTGTAAATAAAAGACTGTAGCCTTCCTTCCTCACAATTCCTCATCAGTGGACATCGCGATATCAGGTCTTGTAAGACCCATAGAGGGAGATTTATGATGACAATGTTCTTTGTAGCCCCAGAGACACTTTATAGATGGAGATATGAGCTTATGCAAAACATCTGTGCTCCTAGATGCTCACAAGATATTCCTATTAAAGAGTTTTACAAAAGCTCCTCTTCCTTCACGATCAGAGGACACTCAAAGATTCTGGATCAATATTACAGATATGAAGCTTTTTATGTGTGTGTGTGTGTGTGTGTTCACAGGGAGCTGAGCGGGTTGTTGTTGCAGTATCTGATGAAAACACATGATGGCAGCATTTTTCCAGTCAGAGGCAGACTGGCCTGTCTGATATCTGGAAATTATGTATTTATTTAAACCTAATAACATTTATTCCTCATAGAAAACAGATTGATCAGGTGAAATCTCTGCTTCAGTATTTAGATTTTAAGTGTTAATTTCCTCATTTTAGAGTTTTTTTATTATCACCATCTCCAGTGAGAACATCCAGGTTAAGATGTTTTAAAAGAAACTTTTTGGTCTAATTTAATTTAAAGGGTTTTCGGTTTTTAGTCTGTAGATGAAAATGTTACAGGAACCATCTTAAGAACTTAGATGGATCTATCTATCTATCGATCCATCCATCCTCCACCCCGCCCCTCGCCGGCGGCTCGGAGATCAGCTGCAGGCGGCAACAGGCAGCGATGGCGGCGGCTGCAGACAGAGGGTGACTCCGGGGAGCAAGTCCGGGACTGGCAGCGGACCCGTCCTCCGGGTCAGCTGCTGA
This sequence comes from Pseudomugil gertrudae, assembly GCA_037177535.1. Classification (NCBI taxonomy): domain Eukaryota; kingdom Metazoa; phylum Chordata; class Actinopteri; order Atheriniformes; family Pseudomugilidae; genus Pseudomugil; species Pseudomugil gertrudae. Next base: position 28,080,483 of record JBAMHV010000004.1, on the reverse strand, counting down.
TAGACCTGCAAACGACCACGTCCCGGTGCCGATGAACCTGTATGCGACCTGGGAGGTGGACCGGTCCTCCCCGAGCTGCGTTCCCAGGTAAGAGGATTAATGTTGGGTGGCAGAGGCGATGAAGCAGGCGGTGAGAGGAGAAAGACTGATTTACATCTTTTTGTTGTTGGAGCTCCTGTCAGAGGCTCAGTAAGCAGGGGTGCCTCCGTAAACATAACTAATAACAGAAATCCAACTCTTCTGATACCAGTTTAACATCCAGACACTTTTTCAGGGCAGTCACAGTTATCGGACTATAATTTATGCATCCATCAACATATAGAGCAACAAAAGCCATGCAAACAAAACAGAATATGCTACTAACAATACTCTGTGGAAAATCAACAATGGCCAAAGTCATTTGTGTGTAATTCTCTCAAGTCTTGCTTCATGAGAAAAAATATTGGCATTAAAACAAACACATCTGAATGGAGTCCAGGCAGAGAGAAATCAGGTCCTGGTGATGATGCATGGAGTACAAAGGACCCAAATGCATAAATCAGTTAATGAAATACAACTGAAGGTGTTGGAAGGGTTAATAAACAATAACAGGGCTGAAAGACGCAGCAAAGAAACAGATTTATGCAAATACAGAGATAATGTGGAGGCAATAGATCGAAGAAACCAAGGAGTAGATAAAGATTAAAGAGAATAAACTAAACAGGTGAAGCAAATGTGAAATTGAAACTAGGTGTGTGTAAAAGGGAAAGTGAACCAGAGTGTAGCCTATAAGTGGATAAACTAAAACAGGAAACCAGAGCAGCATCTTAGGTAACAGTGAGTCCTGAGAAACTACATCCCAGAGGGTTGATTCACAGCACAAAAAAAGTCTGTTTAATGTGTTCCTGTAACTCAACAATAGACTTCTTCCTGTCCTCTCAGATCTATCTGTGATTCGTTACAGTTTTTTTCTGGTCTCATCGCTGCAGCTTACACAAGCTGCAACACCAGTCCTCAGTTTTGCTTGTGCTGGGAACATCCCTGCTGGAACACATCTGAAACACATCAGACTTATTAGCAACTTGTGCAGCGCTTCACATCAAACTCTGCACATATCTGCTAATTACCCACTGATTTGAGTCAGATGTGTTGCAGCAGGCAAACTCCTAATACTTGTAGGACCAGAGTTGGCCACTACAATCTAACACGTTTCAGGTCCAGGTTCATTTCTCAGGACCAACAGAATATTAGGTTCTAGGACCACAGAAACAACGTGTAGACTCTATTTTTTAATCAGGAAAGAAGCGTTTGTTTCTATCCTTTTCTGTTCTTTAGTGATCTACAGTAGAACAAACTGAGAAAAGGACCTTTTTGTGAACTTTAATGGCAATATTTTTTCTTTAGTGGCAACATACTATACTATACTATACTATACTACTATACAGTCATTTGGCAGACGCTTTTATCCAAAGTAACTTACATGTCTTGTACATAACTTGAACATCTTAACAGTTTTTTATTTCTTTAAAACAACATAAAAAAGGGTTTTGGTGGCTAAATAATGTATTCACTAGTCTATAAGGACAACGTAACATTTTACAACAAAAACCCTTCATAAAAGCCTCCCTCTCTCACTTCATCCCCACCTTTTGAACGCTTATTAACCCTTGTCTTCCTGCCTTTGGTGCTACCATCCACTGGATCAGGGGATAATTATACTAAATGACACGATCTAAAGCCTGAGTTTGACCAAGGAGCTCCAGTGGAGTGTCCTGCAGCCCCTCCGGTTATACGTTTATCCTTTGCTTTCCTCTTATCAGCTCTGATGTGCAGGTGTACATCATGTTGGTTCATAACAGGTAAACATCCAGAATAATGAAGAACACCACGGATAAAAATCTCTGGAATTGGCTGGAAAATCTGGGATCTGATGGAAGCTGCTCCTATGTATCCTTCATGTTCACCAGTCTGAGTTGTTCATGGTGTCTGGAGTGCATGTACTATCATTATGTCCGGGTGATAATCAGAAAGATCATATAAAGTACGTACCGGTTCCACCAGTTCCAGTTATACCAGAGACCGTTTTGACCTTTTGACCTCTGAGATTCACATGATGTGACAAACAGCAGAAACTGAAAAGACTACGACTCCTGGATCAGGAAGACATCACTTTACATCAGCCAATGAAAATCAGGAAGAACAAAGGAACCGTTCAGGTGATGATCTCTGTCCTTGATTCCCCCACATGCAGACCTGTGTGGGGGTTTATGAGGCCAACCTGTGACAGCTAATCCTCTGAAACGGGTCATGTTGACTGAGGAGGCAGTGAAGATTAAAGCTGGTTCATTAGCAACGAGGCTGATTTAACCTGGATGGTTATCAGCCAGATTACACTGATTTATTTCAGGTGTCTTCTGCCTCAATGGCTGGAATGAAGCCAAGAAGACATTTTTGATGCACAGTGGTGCCAAATACCAGCTGAATTTAAGTTGGTTTTGGAGGATAACATGTCAACAGTAGCATAAAAACAGCCAGAGGAAAGGTATAAATATGTAAAATGTTCTGTTGTCTCTTCGTTTCAATGCCAATACATCTTCTCCTGAAATCCAGGAACTGAGAGAATGATATGCTGATGAGAAAAGCTTTCGTCACTGATGATCTGTGTGCTATTTCTGCAAATTACTACTGGTAGTAAATCATGTTTTTTGTGCTTTATTCCCCATATCTATGGATTTTATAATTTTACATAATGTTGCCTCATAAAATGTGTTTTTAAAGGTTGTTGATCTGCAGTAAAGCACTTTGGTTTAGCAGTGCGTTGTTGTAAAGTGCTACATTCACATAATCTCACAGCTGAGTTTTATATTAGAACATGACCAGGCAAACCAAAGATTTAAATAAAATGTTTTTGGGATTTTAGTGGTTAAGTATGTTGAACAATAAAAAACAAACTGGTTTTATTTCAGCTCATCAGAAATAAAATCAGATTTTGGAACAAAGAGCCAGCTTCAGGCCAAAACATCAGCTTTGTCTGTTTGCAGCGTCAGCAAAGATGTTTTATTAACTTTTAAATAAACCAATCATCGATCCTCTTCCTCCTCCTGGTGCAGTGAGATCTGAGTCACGTCAGGTAGCAGGAAGATTAGCAGGATTAGCTGGTGCTGGATACTGTTGACAGGAAGTTGCTGTGAAGGACGAGTCACTGCATGATCCAGCAGTAATAAAGTCCTGGGAGAACCGGCTCACCAGCGAGTGCAGCTCCCTCTGGATTAACCTCATCTGCCTCTGAGAGGAACCTCCATGTGCTTCTCATGATGTCCTGACTTTTTAAACCCCTGCTGGAGGATCTAAGACTTTATCATTTAATCATAGTAATGGTGTGTTTTGAAACACAAGTAGCCCATTTGGTTGATTTACTTTGTTTTTTGTCAGTTGCAACTTGCAATAAAATATTTGTCAACCATTTATCTGTAGCCATTTGATGCAGATAGGAAGCACTGGATACTTATTCGTTAGACAGACATCCGGGACATTTTGTCGTTACCCATAGCAAAGAAACCTGCGCCATCTTAGCGTGGGTGAAATGACTCTAGCTACAGGAGACATGTCGTGTGGTCGGCTGCACAGCCAATTAAAAAAACAAGGGGTTGAAGTTCCACCTTATACCCTTAAGTGGAGACAAGAGAGACAAGTAGCTGAGGACCATCAACAGATACCAAGTACAAGCGGAACCAATTGGTTCCCACAACTATAGTTGTATTTGAACATACATAATATATATATACTGTATATATATATATATGTGTGTATTATAAGTTTTTGAATTTTGTGCACATATAAAAGAGGAGTTTATCATGCAGATTTGATGATTGGTAAAGTGCTTTGCAGCGTGTCAAAGCTAAACAAGGATAGGTAAAGTATTTTGAGTAGAAATAGTTATTTAGACTAGTCAGAGACCAGATTGAGGCCCTGCTAGCTGATTGTGGTGTGTTGACTTCTGATTCAACTTTAGAATGTGTCCCTATGTGGCTGCAAGTTCTGATGGATCTGTGTTAACTCTCGTGATTTTTGTAAAATAGGCGTCTTTTTTAAGACATCCATCCATCCATCCATTTTCTACCGCTTAATGCCAGAGCGGGGTCGCGGGGAGGCTGGAGCCAATCTCAGCTGTCAACGGGCGAGAGGCGGGGTACACCCTGGACAGGTCGCCAGTCCATCCAGGGCCAATACAGACAGACAGACAACCATACACACACACATTGCTTTTTTAAGACATTAGCTGTTAATTTGGGTTTGTCCAGGAAGATTTTTCACGCTGGTCAGAAGCTGTGCTACACAGGAGTTTTTCTGCATATGTTTTTTGCTCTTTAAAGACTTGTTATGGTGAGTCTCCATGGCAACGAGACTGGGATCTACTGATAATCCTCTCCAAATTTAAGATTATCTGTGAAATAACATTTCAAATCCCAATGGAGTTGAAAAGAAAGATGATGCATGGCAGGAGTGAAGCAGAGAAAAAAACGGTGGCAATTTAAACCCGTTTCTTCCAACGGTCATCCCAGACATGTCATTGTTGAAGAGAAGATCTGCACAAGAGACATTGAACTGCTAGCTTGGTCTGGCTTCAAACACAACATCCAAACACATTTATGGAGATTTTAACACCACCTCCCTCTCTGCTACTCTACCAACATTCCCACAGTTTGTCGTTTGCTCCACCAGAGAAAATAAAATGTTGGACTTTTTTAATGCAAATATTAGCAATGCAAACGACTCCTCTGTCCTGCCACCTTTAGGAAGATCTGACCATAATCTGGTTCTTCTCACCTCCTCCCACTAATCCATCATTCAGCAACAACATGACATTAGAAATATAAATAAAACCTTGTCTGAAGATGCTGAAGATGCTCTGAGAGGATGTTTAGAGGCTACAGACTGGAGTGTCCTCTGTGGTCCTCATGGAGATGACATCAACAGCTGGACTGAGTGTGTGACGGATTATATAGACTTCTGTTTGGACAGCACCATCCCAACAAGACCAGTGGGGTGTTTCCCCAGTAACAAACCCTGGTTCACCAGTAACCTGTAAAAGCTGCTGTAAATTTGAGTTCCCCTCTGGGATTAATAAAGTGTTTTTCATTTAACTCATTAAGTTAGAGAACTGGTTTATGATGGTAGCAACCTTTCCTGTATAATACGATGCAAACATTTCTGCAGCCAACGCTACAATGACTGAAATATGAAAACACATATTGACACATACCTTATATGTCCAAGTCTGAGAACGTGGACTTATCTTACTTTTTTATTATTGGTTTAATATTTTAGGAGTCAAACTGAAACATTACTTTCAAAGCAGTTAAATGTAATTAGAGAAACAAGTTTTATGAAAATGATTTTTTAATATGAAACATGCTTCCCCTAAACATGTCTTTACTTTGTAGAAAAGGGTTCAGGTGTGTCGTTGGAGATGATTCTGTTTTTTTCCACTGGGTTGAAATCCTTCTTCCACCCAGTCCAGCTCTTTGCTTTCTGCATGATGCTGAGGACAGTGGGAAGCTGTCCAACTATCCAAATACAAACACATGCACAAATCAGCTGTACCTTCCTACAATCCACAAAACATTGGATGAATTTGAGAAAATCACATGTTTTTATTAATAGTAGGCTACAAGTGCTGGGTTCAGCTTACCATAGTGATGTTGTTCTGGGTTTTATAGGTTCAATTTTCAAGTTGAGTTTGTTTTAACATTACAGTAACATGAACATTATACGATTTAGTATAGATGGCTGCTACCTTCTGACTACCCTCCCTCTGCAATATTTACACTGAATTAAACATATATAATATGACTTGCATATCTGAAATAGAGATGTGTATCTATAATATGTATCTATAATATCTCTAATTAGAGATGTGTAATTCAGTGAGTGACTAGCATAGGTGTGCTAGTCATTAGCCTGTCCAATGCTAACGGCAGCATATCCATGCTAATGGATAGCAAAGGGAGTATGCAATCCAGTGGATGACCACCCTAGATGTGCTAGTGATTAGCTTTGATACTGATAAGTTAGATCAGTTACAGAGCATTTGAAGTGAGTAGTTGCCTTCACATTTGTCAGCACCGTCTGCTCAGCTATCTGTGCAGCTTTGGATACATCATACATGTTGCTTCCTGCGACAAATTTGTAGCTGCCTCCAGGTGCGCACTTGTCTTAACTTTGACTCTGATTCCACACCAAAGATTTCTGTACACCAGACTTCTGGCACCCTGTTCTTACAGGTTCAATCAGACATCTCCAGTTAGTCCAGTAGCTGCTGCTCCAGTCCTCAGCAACACCAGGAAAGTGGATCATAGAATTCCAGTCCTCAGATCTTCCTGGATGGTGTCCGTTAGTTTCTGTTGCTGTTAAAATAAGTTTGGGATCTTCTGGTTTGTTAGGAAATAGCCAGATCTTTCAGGTATTCAGGGTCAAATCCACTGCCTTTTTCCAGAGCTACAACTAAACACGGATACAGCGTTCAGTTTTTTGGACAAACTCCTTGAAAACTGCAGGTTTGCCCAAACTCAGCATTACAAACTTTAATATTTGTTTCTTTGTATCAGAATAACCTACTTCCTCACACTGGAGTGTTCATTTCTGTCATTTTATCTTAATGTATCGTGATGTACCTTGAAGATGGTCTTGATGAAACTTGATGCACGGATGAACCCGTCTGATGCCCTGACATGTATTCTGTGTGGTCCTCAGGCTCTGCAGTCTGACTCTGAAGAAGCTGATGGTTCTTAAGAAGCTAGACAGAGAGCTCACTTCTGTCATCATCGCTGTAAAGATCCAGGTGAGACTTGAGCCAGGAATATTTAATGCATTGGCTGAGCTGAACCTTCTTCTCATAAGAAGGTCTAAGAAGTATTGTGTGATTGGCTGGCCCTTTAAGGTGGTCGTGGCTAATGCAGAAAACCGTGAAATCGAAAAGGTGTCATCTCTGTATTTCTACTGATGTGAGGTAGGATGGATAGCTTTTATTAAGAGCTTATTGAAGAGGTGAAAAAGTATATCAAGACACAGATGCCGTTGTGTACATAACCCCATGCTGCCAAAGTTCTTTGTAATTAAGTATGAAATCACCACATCAGTTGCTCAGTGCACAGAAAACACAGATCACCCTCCACCCTCTTCCTCCTCCAGGATGTTCTTGAACAAAGTTTTCACGTCTTATGTAACAGGCTTCAGCAGCTGCTTCTGGTGGTGCTAGCTGGATTTTACTTCAACCAAGACAAAGAAAACATTTTCTTTTCATGAAGATTCACTATTTAATATTAAAAAAATCTGCTGGACCAAGACTGATCGTGCTTCATCACTTTAGTCTTAATCACATTCTCTTACAATAATCCAGCAGAGACCTAATCTGAGCCTGGATTTCTCCTTCAGGGTTCGAAGCGGACTCTAAGGTCTAGCGAGTACCTTCTTCCTCTGGACGGCCTGATGGAGACAGACCTGGAGCTTACCTTTTCTTTACAGGTAACGTATCATCAGTGGCCACATGTTCACTCAGGACCTTTTCTACCCTCCTGTAAGTTGATGTTTGCTTCTTGTCTTTCAGTATCCTCACTTCCTGAAGAGAGACACAAACCATCTGCAGGTCATGCTGCAGAGGAGAAAGAGGTACAAGAACCGAACCATCCTGGGCTACAAGACACTTGCAGTGGGTGTCATTGACATGTCTGAGGTAAGTCAGGAAGCAAGAACTAGCTATGAGTCATGTGACCACTTTTTTTTTTTAGCTTCAGCTAAAAACATATATTTGACTATTGTTTAGCCTGATTTTTACTCGCTTGCTTGTAGTTGTCCACCTTCCACTATTTGTATTTGTGGAAGTAAAGGTGTTATATGATATGATCGGGGCGGCTGTGGCGCATGTAGTAGAGCGGGTCAGCTCCTAACCGGCAAGTTAGCGGTTCAAATCCCGGCTCTGGCG
>JBAMHV010000004.1:28048150-28063213 GCA_037177535.1 Pseudomugil gertrudae | reverse complement strand
TTAGTGACTTGGGAAAAACACCTGTTGCCAGTGAGCTGTTGACAATAAGAAGGAGATCATTTTCTACAGAGGTAAAAACTGTTTTTAAGAAGTCAGATGGCATCATGTCCAGAGTAGAGGTTGTTTGTTTTAAATGCCAAACTATTTCCTGTAGGATTTTCAAATCAATCGCATTAAATTGTGAGAAAAGTTTAGAGTTAGCTCCTGTTTTTCGAATTAGACTAATTTATTTATTATTTTGTTGTAGTTTATTTTATTTCAGTATTTTTTACAGTTTTATTAGTAAATCATATAAAAACAACTGCTTCACTTAACTTTATTTTATTTCATAATTGTAAACTAACTCATTTGTCTTCACCAGCTCATGTTTGCTGTAACTCAGGGGCCCCGGGTCCCTGAAGAGCCCAAAGGAGATGAGGCCGACCCTGGGGTGAGTCTGAAGACAAAACGACATGTGCACATGCACATATGTACTGGTTTTCTCCTACATCATCTTCCTGTTCTCCTTTCCAGGAAGTGGATAATGATGTTGCCATGGTAACAGATGTAGGCCCTGCTGCCAAACTCTGCAAGACTGAGTCCCAGACACTCATGTCACCAAGGTATTCACGCAGACACGTTTGCCGAAGCGCACAGATTCACACACAAGTTTAAATCATCCCGTTTCTCTGCAGCAAGACAGGAAGTCAGACATCTCGCCAGCCATGGAGCATCTCCATGAAGGAGAGACAGAACTCCAGAGGGACAGACAGAACCAGCAGTGTGGACAGTGAGACATCAAATGACTACAGGACACCTATTCCACAGGTGAGGCACAAACTGGACATGAAGAGACAAGCTGGTTTGGTGTCGCAAATAAGAAACATCCAGAGCACACCAGTTCCAGGTAAAGGTCCAGGTTCATGAAGTGATACTGTAGGTTGGTGTGGTTTCACATGCACAAAACATCTAGAAAACACTAGCTCAGGTCCAGGTGATTCTTCTGGGGATTCATTTGTGTTTTTTTTTTTACTCAGACTGCACGGAAAGCTGTTCTGGATCAGCTCAACCACATCCTGTTCTCTGAGGACAGCATTCCTGAGTCTATTATCCTGATCAACACCGCGGACTGGCAGGGACAGGTCTGTGTCAGGTTTAGCCTCGGATGGTTCTGACTCCCATATAAACCAATCTGTCCTCTCCTTCCTCAGTACCTGTCAGAGCGTCTCTTTGATCAGCCAATCGTCTGCACCATCTCCACCGCCGATGTTCAGGCTGCCTTCAGCACTATCATCGTCCGCATCCAGAGATTGTAGGCTTCCTCTGCTTACTAATTCACTTCATCCATTTATGGGTTTGAACTCTGACCTGAGTTTGTTTTGCAGCTGTAACTGTAACTCCCAGACTCCGCCCACAGTGAAGGTAGCGGTGGGCGGAGACCAGAGTTACCTCAGCACTGTCCTCTGCTGCTTCGTAGAACAGCTCGCCAGCAAGACGCCTGATTGGCTCAGTTACATCCGGTTTCTTATCATCCCCGTTGGTACGTACACTACATCCATCCACTTTTCCTCATTGTGACAAACTCAAAGACAAATCCTGTGAGATCTTCCATCCTAGCAGTCGTCTCATGCTTTTATAGTCCACTCCTGATAACTCACGCCGGTCTTATCTGATCATGAAGTCAGACTATTCAAACAGGCTTTCTGTTCCCTCACCAGGACTCCATCCAGTGGCCAAGTACCTGTCGTCTCTGGACGGGAAGTTCGGCAGCCTGTTTATGGATGCCAGCTGGAGGGAGCTGTTTGGACGAACGGAGCCGCCAGCTCTTGGTATTCACCAGAAAACAAACAGTTCTTTTATAAACTTCATCAGCTATGATGGATGCTCTGACTCTTTCTGTCGGACAGATCCCATTGATGTTGCCAGTCGGGTGTCTCAGTATTTGGTCGGAGCTGCTACTTCTCACCTGTGCCCAATCTCCGAGGCCATGCTGACCTGCAAACACAGAAGGTAACTTCCTGTTTCCATACTTCAGGATTGAAGGGTTTGGTGTCAGATTCAGGAAGATTCTCCAAACAGAACCGGTCCAGAAATTCAGCAAAATGATGCCACGTGTCTCGGCTCTCTGTAGAGACTAAGATTATGCACACTGTGCTTGTAGTGGTGAAGATATGCAGTTAATTTAGGTGTCATTTAAGGAGGCAAAGAAAAAGGCTTCCTGAAAAAGAGTTGAGTCCTGCAGGCACCATTACATCATGTTCTGTGCTTTTCTTCATCTGCAGCCCTGATGATGACTCCTATCAGAAGTTTGTGCCCTTCATTGGGGTAAGAAATTCTTTGGTTCCAGTCCGGCTTTGGATGGCTTAAATCATCTGTTTGGGTGAACGTTTTGTCTTTTGGTTTCTCCTCAGCTAGTGAATGTTGGAATAGTGGAGCAGAACTTCCGGTCTACCTCAGGTATAGCTCACTCACGTGCCTCGTCTTCCTCCAAGTATCTCCTGAATCTGGACTGATATTTGTACCTCCCCTCCACAGTGGACTCAGATGACATCATGCTGGGATCTCCTCCCTCCCAACCAGGAGCTCCGATTAGCATCACCGCCACACCTCCACCTTCCCCTTCCATCAGGTACTTCCTTTCTACAGCTTCCTCTTCCTCTTCTTTTTCCCCCTAACCTCCATATTCTTATTTATCCCTGCAGCTGTCCAGCAGAGGTGATGGGTCTGCAGGTCGACTACTGGACTCAGGGAGGAGGAGGAGAGAGGAAAAAGGAAGTGGGCATGAAGAACACCCTGAAGAGCAACTTCCGTTGTCTTCAGGTGTCACGGCTAAACGCAGGAGAGCTGATGAGCATGACAGTGGTGACGAAGGAAAAGAACAAGAAAGGTAAGAAGATGCTGGAACGAGTCCAAGCCGGTGATGTCCAGTAAAATAAAAGCTGATGCATCACATCTGGGACACGACAAATCAGAAGCTTTTCACCGAGCTGAGTTTGAGGTGGCAGACATTCAGTATTGATCGAGAGAGCAGAGGTGGAAAGCGTAGCACTGAAACACCAGCTTAGGTCTGTTAATATCCACGATAATGGCTCAAACTGTTTGTAAAATGAGGAAGAGCATTAAAGGTGGATCTTTGATGAGACAGCTGGGTCTTTTGGAAACTGATTAATATTAAATCCAATAATTTCCTGTTTTTAGTTTTTTTTGCTTCTGTTACTTTATGTTTGTTTTCTTTATTTGTTAAATTTGGGAATAATTTTGGGAAAAAAACAGAAATCGATCAGAAAAGAAGCTGGAGATGATTTCAGTTTAAAAGGATTTGTTTGCATGCTACAGATTCTCTGTGAATAGGGTTTGATAATGATGATAATGATGATAATGATATTTGTGTGTCAGTAATGTTCCTCAGTAAAAAGGCGAAGGAAAAGGAGGCAGAGTCGAAGAGTCAGCTGATCGAAGGAATCAGCCGGTTGATCTGCACTTCCAAACACCAACATACACTCAGAGGTAAACACAAACATCTGCTACACACCCAGAAGCACCATCCTCTCCTCAAATTAACCCAACAGGTTTATCATGTCATTTTTATACCATTTTCCTTTATTTGCATAAAAAACAGTTTAAAGGAGGCTTCATCCACCAAAACCAGCCAATAAATGTCTTTCTTCCCCCTACACACACACACACACACATCTATTTTGCCATGTCTTTTGCTATCACACTTATGAGCCAGGCTGGATGGGACACAAGGTCATAAAGGGAATCGTGCACTCGCTAAGGACACCCCAACTCATATACTACCTACATTTGTTTATACTCACCAGAGTGTGTGTGTGTGTGTATACTCATGTGGGCTAAGTAAAGAAGCTTATTGTGAAACATCCCTCACTACAAACCAGAGTTTTTCTTTACCCTCATCATAAGGCGTAGAACAGTCGTAGAACACTGAAGGTGTTTATGTTGAGATAAACATGATTACATCATTTCATCAGCAAATCATTTAGATGCTACTTTATTACAAATAATGGACAAACACCTAGTATTGGCTCTGACATCAACGTTTAACCAACAAGCATAAAAAGCTGCAATCACAGAATTAACAACCAGATAAACACTGATGAAGTTTAAGGTCCTGCCATGAGTTTTTAACCTGCACTAATAAAACTGGCTCAGTTTTGCAGCTGTTTCTGACTTAGATGAGAACAGATGTGGACACATGTGGACATATGTGCAGACATGATGTTCAGATATAAATGTGCAGCTCATCGCCAGCCATCTCACCCGTTTCACCTTTATTAACTATGTTGCTGCTGTTGTGGAGCCTTGCCTCATCATGAAGTGCTTTTATAGGCGCTGTGGTCTGATGAGTCCAAATTTACCCTGTTCCTGAGTTATGAGAGCGTCTGAGTAAGAGGGGAACATAAGGTGATGCAGGAATCCTGGATAGTGCATGGTTTACAGGCCTGTGGGGGAAGTCATTGATCTGCAGTTGCTGCAGTTGGACCTTAGATCGAGGTTCAGAAACATTATGTGTCCTAAGAAGAGGTCAGCTAATTACCAAAATATACTGAATGAGCAGGTTTTTCCTGCTGACATGGCCATAGTCTCTTCTCCTTGAGCTATAGAAATCAGTTTTTATACAATGACTGACAACAGGAAGCAGTTGTGTCACCTGTGCAGCTCACCTGGCGGTTCATCTTGTTTCAGTGAGCGTGGACGGCGTGGAGTGGAACGATGTCAAGTTTTTCCAGCTGGCTGCTCAGTGGCCAACACACGTCAAACATTTTCCTGTTGGGCTCTTCAGCTACAACAAACCCTGAGGTCACGACACCACATGACCTCCTCACGGGCCGCTTACACGTTCCTCTTCTGGGTAGAAGTTTGGATTTGTCTTTTAATCGGATTAAATAATTTCTATTAAATACAATAAAGAATAAATTAACTATGAAAACACAGAGGAGAAGAAATATTTATAAATATGAATCAATTGTTAAAAATATATTTTATAACTTTTATTGAGTAGCAATAAAAAAATCTATAAAATATGATAAAGTTGTTCTGAAGAAGCTATTTTCACTGACAGAGCTAAATAAAACTATTCTTTTATTTATTCCAGACATTTAAATGAACTTACAGCCATAAAGAAGGACAAAGTTGAGTCTTTAAGGAATGGACATAAAAATAAATACATCCATTAATTTATTTAATTGCAGAAAGTTTCTGTGTTACACTCTCACCGTGTTGAAACATGAATATTTGTATGTAGTGACATTTTATTTTTCTATATTTATTAACTGTCCAGAGTTTCAGATCGTTTGTTTTTATGTTTGGTGATAATCTGTCTGAAGCAATTTGTAAAGTTGTTATAAAAGCATTAAGTCCTCAAACTCAAGTTCAGCTGAGGTTAGATGTTTCACGCACAGAAAACGCCACATAAAGCCTGGAAACGGAGCTGTGATGACTGGTGTGCTAGGTAAACTACAATACCCACAATCCTCAGCTGCTGTCATCAAACTGCTGCAAAATAAATGGATGCAGCAAACTGTACAAAGATGGAGCTGAAACTCCACATTGTCATGTTTCTATGTGAAACTTTAACCCTTTAAAAGTCTGTTTGGTAAAATATGTGAATGTTAGAATAAAGACACAATCCTGACATTTTCAGAACCACCAGCTCTGAGTCTTCATTTACGCCCCCTTCTGGAACCAGGAAGGAAACCCGGTCCTGCTACCTTTATATTAATTCAGTTTATAAATGTCTGGAATCAGGTTGATTTTACAAACAATGTCTGAAGAGACGGGTTGAAAGAACTTTACAGTAATTCTGCAAGCAGAGACGGTTACCATAGTAACAGACTCCAGGTTATGACTTGCCTCTCTCTGGAACAGCAAACACCAAGTCATGCTCAGTTTCTTCCAAGCAAAGGTTCACACATCACCCAAATGTAATTAAAATGATGCTAAATGATTGTGCTGCTAAACGTTTTGGTTTTGCTTTCAAATAATAAAAGATATCACAGTTTAACGTCATCCAAAGGTAATGTTGGAAGTTGCAGAATCCTCTTTGTTAGCTTCTTCAGCTGGTTACTGTTAATCCTGGACAACACTGATTATAATGGACTACCTTAGGTTCAAACATTATCATAAAAGTAATTATGTTTCTCAGTCATGGAGAAAGTCCACACCCCAAATCAGCAGGATAGATCATGGTCCATGAACTCTCTGACAACCAATCAGAGGAGCCCAATTAATGCTAAGAAGGAAAGTCAGCACATCATCACTCGTTTTAATATGTGAAGGAGAACACTGCATTCATGTTTACATCATCCAAACAACCAATCACATGACAGAACATCAACCGGGTTAAGGCCAGGCTGTCCTCCATCTTTTAATTTAAATTTCCCCAACTTATCTGAGCCGAAGCATGTGCACAGCGAAGATCTCTGCTGGCTTCGGCTTCTCTAAATAAACCACAATGCAAACTAAGTGCAGGTATTCTCGATGGCGTCGCCACAGCTGCTCAGTCGCTAAAAAGGTGTGAGTTCAAAGTTCATGCATGATAAACAAACATACATAAAGGAAAATTCACGGTGCAGGTAAAGGTGTGTGCTTGGGAGGTATATCAGAGTAAAGATGGTTGAGTGAAGGAGTCAGCACTCATCGGCCTGAGAAACATCCAGAATGGACACCAGCGTCAAACAGACGGGTTTTCAGGCTTCCACCAGGATTCATGAGCACTGTGGTGATCATTCAATCCACACCTAAAGAAACTGGAGCTTTCACACATTCAGCATAGATGGAAAACCTGCTGGAACGTTTCCATGTTGACCTAAACTGTCTGACGCACACATCCACAGAAGTTTGTCCAGAAAGCAATCCACCAGAGAAGATTTGCAGCCCACCAAAAACACTTCCACCATATTTTCTGCCTGTTTGACGTCAGAAAGAAACGGAAAGAACAACACAGTTTAAATGTTTTATACATCTGTCCAGTTCCAAAGCAACTTATCCCAGATTTACTGGCCTGTAGTGTGACGACTGGACTGACGACTATCAGCAGGAGTATTGATTCAGACATATAACTGATCATAGCCAATCACTGAAATTCAGGAGATCCATCACATGGTATCCATACACTGATCAACCGAGAATCACCTGTCAGAACCAAACTTTACACAAATAAAACACTAGGAGCCCACGAGGAAGCTGAAGCAGTCCCGTAGAAGCTCCCGGGACTCCTAGAAGCCTTTTATGTGGCAATAAGCCTCCAGTGAGGAAAAGACTATGTACATCAACCACAGGCTAAAGAACAGGGAGGACGTGAGGATCTTGGGGAGCCGGGGGCCACCGAGCTCCCCGCCGATCTCGGGTCGACGGCGATAGATCAGCACCGCGATGCAGATGAAAGCGAAGATGGTGAAGAGTGTGACGGAGAAGGCCAGCGTGCCTGGGTCCACTCTGAACTCTCTTCCCTGTGAGTTGTGGTAGATGGCGGCGATGGACCAAGCCACGCCGATTCCCAGGAAGACGTTGACGGCGTTGCTTCCTGTCACGTTGCCGATCGAGGCATCTGCGTATTGATCCTGGATGGCTGCCACCTTACTGGCGAAGGTATCTGACCAAGAGACGGGAGAGGATGAAATACTGGAGGTCAAACTTATCGACGGTTCATCATCACATACAGACAGACTTTAATCTCTCTCCTGCAGATAGTTTGCTATCATTAGTGAAAACAGGCACTTCTGAGTTAAATATATTTGACTATTTTTGGATCGTCTAATTATTTCTATGTGAAGCTGCCTGTAGAAGCTCAACCCTTTCAATCCCAGTCAACATCCAGACATGTTTTCAGGCAGCTCAGTTAGCAGATTATAAGGCTACAATGATGTTAAATTAATGTATCAATAGATATAGCACCATAAAAGGTCAAACCAAGCCCAACTTAGCTAGTTTTTGGCATCCCCTTCCATCAAAAACATCTCTTTGACTTTGTTCCACACATAGATCTTTTCATGTGTTGATCTTTATCTGCTCCTGTTTGGACATTTCATTGGAAAGTTTGGCAGGAAGCAGCTTTATCATCAAAATAAAGGTCTTTTAGAAACCTCTTTTTGTGATGAATATGATAAATGATAGTCTCTGAATAAACACTACAATGTGCTGCTGGATTTAACATCTGGGAGGGGATATTAATTCTGCAGATCACCTAAATGATCAGCTATCCATCACGGTTCACCACAGAGTTGGGCCCTAAAACAGAGAAACAGTGATAGTGCATGGGGGAACTGGTGGAGATGATGCTATTTTAATGTCCCAGTTTTTTTCCCTTGTTGAGCTTTAAGAATTTGTTTTAAGTTCCTTTTATGGCAAATGTCGGCAAAATCAGTTTTCTGTAGCAAAGTGAGGAAAGTTTGTGTCCCACCTGGTACTGAAGTACCCAAAGCGACGAAAACCACAGCAGTGACGGAGTCCTTGAGCCCCACAGTGCAGCCGAAATGCGACGCCAGGTCGCCGATCACCGCCGTCAGCATGCCAATAACGGAGATGGAGACACAGAAGCAGGCCCAGCCGTTCCAGTACTCAGTCGGAGGAACGAAGGCAAACAGGAGCTTCCAGAAAACAGTGAGGAAGTGCATGATGTAATCAAAACAGGAGGGAAGTTTCTCCTCCCCACAGTCATCATCATCATCATCGCCTGAGGAAGACAAGGACCAGAGTCAGTTCTGAGTGATGGGCAGGTAGGTTGTGAGCTGTGTTATAAAGCCTGACGCCCGTTAGGACTGGTCCGTACCAGCACTGACAGTGATGGCCTCCACAAACTGCTCCCTCCAGCTGTTTGTCCCAATCACCAGAGCCAGGTTTGTCTTCTTAATCAGTTTATCCACCGTGCTCTGCAACACAGCCAGAAAATGTTCACACGTATAGCATATTTAAAACAAAGTGTACAAATATAAAGACGCAAATGATAAAAACAATCAAATAAATATAAGAAACTTTCAAAAAATAGAGACAGAAAACAAGAACAGTTACATTTAGTTTTTGTTTTAATAAACCTAATCAGTCTAATTGTCTGAGAAAAACAAGAAGAACGTCTAACCTGGTCTAACCTGAAAGACGGGGATTAAACTAGTTTTCTGCTGGTTGCTGGACAACGCTCTGAGCCCCAGCTCATCACTCTCTGCTTCATCAAGTCCAGTTGTTCAACTTCCAGTTAACACAAATATCTAATCAGCCAATCAAATCGGGACACTTTACGCCATCTTCTCTTTAGATGGATTTTGCACAGCAGAGCCGTTAGGGTTAGGTCTCAGCCTGAACACCGTCTCCAGTGCCTCCATCTCTTCACACAACATCACTTTGTTCATCCATCTAAAACAGAACACGAAGCCCAAAGTGATGTGGAGAGCTGTTCCAGAGGAAGTGGGTTACATTCGGGCCTAACCTGGGCTACTTTTGGTGAAAATGGTTCTGTTTTAGCTCTGTTAAGTGTCCTGTGGGCTACATGTAGGTTTGACTGTAAGGTGGCAGACAGGACGTGGGATATGGCAAATGTCATGCGGGACACAGGTGGATGAGTTTCGGGTAGCATTAAATATGGGCCAAAACAAAATGTTTGTATTTGGGCGTAATCTGATATCTGGGCATGGTCAGGATGACTAAAGCTGCATTTTGGCTTGACACGCAACTCTTCCAGACCAGACATGCACGCTTGCTATGTTTTTGTAGAAGATTGTTTAGTTTGTAATCACAAGTTTCCTGCATTTCTGAAAAAAAATCCTTGAATTTGTTTGGTAACCACCATCTTTTTTGATTCTTTGTTTTATTTCTTTCTTTGTTTTATACGTGCATTATGTCGCCCACCATGTACTCTATTTCTAAAACAGGAAATTCCTGCTCGGACTGAAGGAAAAAACTTAAGAATAGGGAGGTGGGGGTTCCAGCCAAACTGTTATTTGGATTCCTGCATTTACCAATCCACACATTGTACCTTATATAGGTATATTTATTGGATATTGCAAAGTTTCAACATGTCCAAAAGGATGTATACATCACACAATAACCACCTCCAGGGTTTACAGAGAATGGTCTGGAGAAGAAAATATCCAGCAAACAGCAGCTGCCTAGACTGAAGATCACACTGCCATTCCTGCCAGCTCCAAGAATGGGACAGGCTAGAGCTACCTGCAACTCTTCAAAGGAATAAGCGGTGCAGATGATAGATGGAGGCTAGCTAGCAGGGCTAACAGGTGTAGAAGCTAACTGCCTGTATCCTCATGTTTATTAGACACATCATTTCAAACAAATGGCTGTTTTTGCTTAACTTTGCTTAACCTCCATAAAATTTGTTGGTTTGTGTTGTCTTTCATGATTTGATTTAACTACTGTTAAATAAATAAAGCTTCCACCTTGAACTCGTATGACTCTTCAATGATGACCTCCAGCTGCTTCTGTTCACCCAGAGTTGGTCTGCCTAGCTCAGCAATCCGCCTCTCCTCTTCCTCTTTCTTTATCAATGACTCCTCACACAATCTATCTGTAGGAGAGAGAGAGAGAGAGAGATGGATGGATGGATGCATGGATGGATGAATGGATGGATGGATGGATGGATGGATGGATGAATGGATGGATAGATGGATGTGTGGGTGGGTGAATGGATGGATGGATTAATGAATGGATGGGGGGGTGGGTAAATGAATGAATGGATGGATGGATGATAGATGGAGAAATGGATGGATGGATGGATAGATGAATGGAGGGTGGGTGAATAAATGGATGGATGGAAAGAGAGGAAGTACAAACCTGTAATGCTGATGATGGTGGATGGGGTTGGACGATCTCGTCCCTGGACCTTCCTGTAGATGTCTTTACCTGAACAAGTGAAGAAAGACGGGTTCTACTAAAATCCGAACATTCTGGCTGTCATACAGATCCTGAAGCAGAAAGATCCTGAAACAACTTTCCACAACGTATGACTGGAAAAAGGACATATGGAAAGTTCTGGAAGATACATCGCATTCAGTTTGATGTTACAACAGAAGTGGCATCATGCAGAAGCTTCTAGCATGACAATGAATACTTATGAGACTCTGAAGAAACCAAAGCTGAGTTTAAAAAGCACAGACATTCCTGCAGAGTCTCAGGCTGTGAATGCTCTCATCTTCCATAGTGTTAGTTGTTGGTTCTAATCAATATGAATGTTGGAGACTATGAGTGAAGAGCTATCGGTGTGCAGTGTAAATGCATACAGTCAGAACCTGACCCATATCAGGGCTGAACCTCCTGAAACCAGTCTGAGGCTTTTAGTGGAGGTTGTGCTCCTAATGAACCTACTGATCTGATGATGATCAAACTAGTTCCAGCCATTGGAAATAAGAAATAATTATTTTTATAATCTCAACCATCAATCTTCTGCTTCACCTCAGACAACACAGCATTTCACTGAGGATGTATACAGCTACTTATTATCCTGGGAAATATTGCTCTAACAGAAAAAACACACATGCACATGTGACCCAGTGGGAAACCTATATGATACACACGTGCACGAATATGTGAAACCAATGTGAAACCAATGTGAAACCGGGTTTTGGATTATTTTCCAGATCATACATATAAACCCTTATAAAGTATCATGTGAAACAAACCTAATCACGAGAATATTTTACACATGAGCTACATGAATATTGTCTGAAATGTATATTAAATATAATTTGAACCCATCTTTTGCACATGGGGAACCTGATTTTGGAACATCTGTGTCATGAGGTGTAGCAGACCCAAATGCAGACAGGGATTAAGGAAATACAGGTTTAATCCAGATAACTTCCACAAAGCAGGGAGGGAAATGATGTATGATCTGGTAGAGAGTAACTGAATCCAAAGACATACTTAGGATGACTAAGGAGAAACAGTTAATGTATGTGTTAATGTATAGTAAGAACATAGTATTATACACAAAGAGGATGAACTACAAAATAAAAACAGGAAATGAGATCCAGAGATGAAGAGATAGCAAATAGGCAAAGGAAAACTACAACTGAACCATTATGTGTAATAAAACATGAAACATTACCATACAACGCCACATGTTTCAACAATAATCTTGCAGGTTTTACATGATTGTATGAATTTCACTTTACATGTTTCATTGACAAGCACAGGCTACCCATTAGCATGCTGTCTGTTAGCTTTCCTACACTAGCAACAATCCTAAACTATGTCTAAGTTGGGGAATCGCTTCCTGGGGTCTCTAACTGGGGTGTCCTAATGATCAACAGAAGTGTAATGTTGGCTTAATCAGTATCTGATTAATTAATCAGTATCTGGTAAACTGGTGGTGTGCACTGGTTAGCACTGGATTGATCTGTTTATCACAAGGCTGACGAATATGCTAATTAGCATGTCCTAAGGTCAAAGTGGAATTACCAGTGCATAACGTGCATATTGCTGTGATGTGACAGGTTTGTAACGAATCCCGCCTGATACTCCCAGCGATCCTAAGGGGTTTTGTTTAGTTATTTTTACACTTGTGGGATTTTTTGTGCCTCTAGAGTGAAAAGTGCTAAATGAGAGTTTTTACTGTGACATTATAAGGTGCTGCATCACAAAGATCAGACATGCTGTTGCTTGAAGTGTCAAGGCATTTTCAAAGCAAACATTTTCACCCTGGAAGGTGTCTTACCACACAGCTGCTTGTCTATTAAAAGGTCACAGAGAAAAAAAAATGAAATGAATGCATATCCAACAGCAACTGCTCCCATAATAAATCCTCTTAAAGCATTTAGGCTGGCCTACCTGTCTTTACGAAGCCTCCTGCAAAAGAAAACACAAAGCAAGAAGTCAGGATTTGTGATTTTAGCTACAAAATGCATATGTTCAGACTGACAACAAAGAGCAGAGGATGGAGGATGGAGATGAGAATGTAAGCACCTTACCAGCTTCCTGAAGCAACACAGCTGAAGACAAGAAACAGAAAAGAGAAACAGGTGGAATCAAGATGCAGAAAGATGAACTCAGATCATTACAGGTCGTCTACTCCAGACACGTGCAGCTCAAACCAACACAAACTGGTCCAGACCTGTCCTCACTCTGGATATTCAGGTTTTTCTGAATGTTTACCAGTTTGATGTTAATGTTAAGAGTGAGACTTTTAATTAGGTTAAAATGAAAACAAATACAAACGGGTTAATAAAAGAGTCCAATCGGTCCTCAGACGTCACCATATGTGTGAACAGAACCAACAACACTGTTTCCAAACCCGTCTCATGATCTTTCATCCTATTCTGACCAGTAAACACGTCTTCTAAAACCTGAGCAGATCCACAAGTCCAACAATTACAAGCTGCTCTCTGGTTTAAACTTGTCCTAACAAAACCTGATCAGCATCTCCCAAAACATGTATAAACTGGTGTCAAGGTCTGCCCAGCATGACCATCAATACTGACCACATCTGCACTAAACCTGGTCCAGCCATGTCCAAAATGTCTCTATTACTCATTTCAAAGCGGGATTTGTTTGTATTGCAATGAGCAGTAATGCGTCTTAATAACAGGGACGTATTCTCACCACAATCTGAACCTCAACACTTCTGATGGAGGGATGAATCCTATGTAGAATCTGGGTCTTTAATATTGTTGAAGCAGTGTGGGAACTTCTTTCTTTGCTGATCACATGAGCGTGATCCTGCCCTGCATGGTTTAATCCAACATCTATGTGCGGCTACACATCTCCAAGCTCTCTAAAAAGGCACCGTATATCTGAAATATGTATGTCCTATCAAATGTAGGATGCAGAAGATGGGCAGATGGTGTCATTCATATGCACTTTTAGCAAAGAGCATATGGAGAAATGAGTCTGATGGAGCATCTGCAAGCAGTATCTCCATCCTAGACCAGTTGAAACTGGGGAGAGCAGCTTCCACCAAAAGCGACAGAAGGCTGGCTTGGACAGGAAGTAGCAGAGAAACAGCAGCAGACAACAGTTGAAAAGAAGAGGTCAGAGGTCATCAGACAAGTAGAGGTCACACCTGTCCATCTCCTCCTGTTCCAGTAAGGCTCCTGCAGCTCTATGTAGAAGCTGGCCTTCTTATCGTATTCCTCATGGTCAATAATTCTAACGGCTATGGTCTTCCTGTGGTGGGGAGGGGAGGGGTTAGGGTTAGTTCACAAACAGACTGGTGGAGGTCAGCGGATGCAACCAGACAGGACTCCAGCATGGTGAGAAGGAGGTGACTTCACCTCATCGGCCTGCAGGGAGGAGAGCTTTGAGTGTTGTCATGGAAACCATTTAGAAACCGGTTCGCTAAAAGAACTCAGATTTAATCTGAATGAAACCAGAAAGGGTTTCAGATCAATTTGAGACGGGTTTTCCCTGCACGGTGCTGAGATGAGTCTGGATCAACAAAGGTCAAAGGTTAGCTCTCACGAAGGCGGAGCAAGGGCACAGAAATGTGACACCCCCACCTTTCCGCTCACTCATCTCCAACAGCTGAGGCTCGCCGATTTCCACGAAGAAGTTCTTGTTTTTCTCGTACTCTTCATCGTCAATTATATTGACGCAAATGGTTTTACTGAAACAGAAAGAAGCAGAGAAAGATGTTGCAGGAGGAAAAGAGCTGAAGAAACATGCAGGTGATGGAAAGCTCATTCGTAAAAAACATGGCAACTCAAAACGTATTCATCATCAATGTCAATAACATCATCATCATCACAAAACCCAGTTGTGCATTCACACCAGGATGGTCTGCTAGACTGTGTCTGAGTGGGGACCAGGTTCAGTTTGGGTGTGCAATAATCCTCTGGACCAGCGTTCATGCTGCATTTCTCAAAGAAACCAGATCTTTTTAATAATGTTCTGGTCTCCAGAAAATTTGTGAAGAAGACTATGAGACAATGAAGAAGAAATGTCATTAATCCAGGGTCGTCCTTCACGTGGGTATGTTTTGGTTTTGACTATCCATCATGATGTGCTCTGAACCCACATGGGCTTTGTTTTGTGAAGCAGACCGGGAGGTCCAACCAGCAACCTTTCTGTGTGGAGTTTGCATGTTCTCTCCGTGTTAGCGTGGGTTCTCTCCGTGTTAGC
>JBAMHV010000004.1:28033969-28048050 GCA_037177535.1 Pseudomugil gertrudae | reverse complement strand
ATATATCCCACATGATAACGCTCAGTCAGTCAAGTATGTGCGACACCACAGTGAAGACAGGTGACAGTTTGAGAAGCAAGTTGTTACGAGATGTTGGAAGAAGGAGACAGCAAGTCACTGATGGGCGATCAAACCAAGGAAGAGATACAGACAACTGCGTGAGAGAAAAGTGAAAGACAAAGATGATAGAAGAAAATGTTCCACTTAGGAGGACAATGATAAATTCATTGGGGGATGGAGTAACTCTGGACTGGTTATCAATCTTAAATCTTAAATGTTTGATAAAATTCATTGTAGTCTTGTATTAGAGCCTCCTGTTAAAAAGTTAACCTAATCCTAAAACAGTCATTTTTACCTCAATGTTTGAACACCAATCATCTCAACAGAAGAAAAGTCAAAGATTCCCTTTAATACGACCAGTCACCATTTCCATGCTTACTCCCGTGACATCACAATTAAGATTTAACCTGCAAATCCAGGAAGTAATCTGCATTTTCTGGAACTACTAACTGGAACCAGTTAGTGAAAAATGAAAGAGGCGTTGATGTCTTTGGTTATATTTAGACAGAAAGCAAGACAAATTCCACAGATGTAAAGCCAAACAGTTTTACACACTTATCTGAGTAACACCATCACCTCCATCAGCAGATAGCCCATCCTAAGCAGAACAAGCTTTAAAAAAAGACACAAACTGGACATCCAGGATGGATTAGCTGCATGATGAAAGCACCGACTCCAGACAAGACCCCATTTATTTCACAACTTGACTCATTGGCTGTAATGGAAAGCGTTCCTCAAAAACCTTCACATATGCAGCCAGACATCCACAGACTCCTGCAGCACCTCTGCAGAATCAGTCTGAGCACAAACGGAACACTGAACTATGTGGAAACTAGAGGTTTGCATGTGAATATGTTCAGATGGATGAGACTAAACAAGTGATAACTGCTGAAATGTTCCATGTTTCAACAATTCATGGAAAAGTAAACATGAGCCCTGATACTCTACTGTACACGGGTTTTCTACGACCAGTAGAATCATCCTCTAGACATGTATCTGATATTTCACAGGTTTTACTTTGAGCTCTGAAGTTTCTGTGCAGAGAGCCGAGGATCCCCACCAACGTCTTCCTCCTCATTAATAAACAGAAACATAGACGTGACACTTTTTCCGTTTCACAATGGAAACGGATCTTCCTCGTCTTGTTTGTAATCAGGAAATAAAAGTGTTGTCATTGCATTCCAGCTGCTTGCAGACATGGAAAGAGTCTGCCTGCAGCAACGTGTGAGGAATGTAAACCTGAACTAATCGGTCACGTGACAGGAAGGGGGCGGAGCTGCTGAATTACTGAATACATGGAAAGATTAACATGTTTTACATTTTACCACAATATGACAGATTTTTCCCCTGAACTTTTAATCAGAAAAACTTCTTTAAAAGCAGCTTGAGAACATGAACTGTATATATATACTAAATATCTAGTTTATTTTAACTTTTTAATAAAAGAAATTTGAGGGTCAATCAGCATTGATGGGATAAAAAATAGCGATTTTTCTTTTTTAATCATTCTAAGTAATAAAACTATCATGCTCTCAAATTCTGATGCTTCATGTTGGTTATCGAGACAGGGCTATAAAACTCATACCATCAGTTTCCACATCAGAATAAGCAGGTATGCTGTTGATCAGAGCAATAAAAAAACTGCATAATAACCTAAAAATCATGTTTTTTTAGAACTACATTACTAAGATTTTTATTTTAATAAATTGTGTGATACTGTATTTCCAGATTTACCTTAAAAATCTAGTGAAAAACTGCAGCTAATTAAGACCATGGAGGTGGACCTCATCAGTCCAGCTCTGAGGTCTGTACACTGGCTGTCCATCAGAGGACAGACTTTCTGTTCTTGCTCTATAAAAGGATTTAGGACCAAACCACATCAGTGACCTTTTGACCTCTCAGGTCATCTGGATCTAGAGCTTATTCAGTTCCTAGCATCTGAACGAGACTCAGAGTTCCCTCTTGTTCCCTGCTGCATTTCTATAGTTTTTATTTAAAAGTCCAAATCTGCACTGTTTTGTTTAAGCTTTAACTTTTAAATTTGATCATGTTTTAATAGTTTCTGTTATTTTTCCTTTCTACTTTTTTCATTTTAATGCTCCTCATTTTCAAATGAGTTGTTTAAATGTGCTATATGAATAAACTTGCCTTGCATTAGAAATGTTTTACATGCAAACAGAAAACACATTGCCTCACATGGACACATTGGGCCCTCTAGCAGGCCAGGTTTGGCTGCCCAGTCACATGTTGTAGTACGTTTTCCCACCAAGGCCCAACACCAGTTTACATTCACACAGTTTCCTGCACTGTGTTTGACTTATAACACACTAAACAGATTAATTCATGTGTTACAGCAGAGGGAAAAGGCCCAGATCCAGTGCTTCTAAATACATATTGTACACACTGACCTATTTAAAAGGAAGCGCTGGGGGGATCCAGACTCTCCAAAGTGTCAGTTTCACCCAGACCAAATAAAGTTTTGTAGGGAATCAAATCACAGAATTTACAGCCTGGAAGAAAAACCTGGAGACATACGAACCACACAGACCAGCTACCTTACAGACCATTCAGCTGCTCAGTACTCATATATATCACTATTATCTAACTTAGCCTGTTACGATAACTAAATAACAAGGATTTCCTGTCTGCATTTCTTATCAGAGCAGCCAGAGTCAGAGGGATGCCCAAGTCTGGTCCTTTTACATGCAGCCCTTCTTCAACACACCTGAATGAAACAGCTGATTGAGTTATCTGCATGTCATTCAGCTCCACAGAAACCTGGTAACAAGCCATTCATTTGATTCAGGTGTGTTGGAGAAGGGTTGCATCTAAAATTTGCAGGATGGTAGATCTCAAGGACCCCTTCCCATGAGCTGGAGTGTCTTAGCAATGAGAGCTACAGGTGTTAATACGTCAGAAATGGATTAACAAAGATGATGACCTGAAAACTGTAAATGTTGCTCTTATATGAAGGGAATGTGGAAGAAGGTCCTCAGGAACAGCTGGAGTTTTTCCTTCAGGCCAGAACACGTTGGACATTCAGCAAACCACTGATTTGGTAAATGTCTGATCTTTGAAGTTGATTTTTCAAAATCGTTGCTGTTTATGTTGCGCAGTAGCAGCTGTGACTGAATGTCTAAATGTATGTTGTTGAAAAGGCATTTACTGCTTACTGTATGTGGTTCTGTAACTGTGTTCCCTAACTTGTAGCTCACCCTGGTCCATGGTGGACCAATCGGTGGTGAATGTGTCTGATAGTGTCAAAGCGCTACACTAATGTGTAGAAAAGCGCTATACAAGTACAAGATCATTTACCAATCACCCACATTGATACACTGGCTCTCCTCATGGATCTCAGACATTGCCAGCACCAATATACTGTGACATGCCTAAAGCCATGAATATCCAACACTGTCATGTTGCAATCATGGCTTTACACCCTAAATACCTCACACAGCAATCAGAACTGGATATTGTTGTTGTTGTTTTGTGATTCTTAATCAGGAGCAGTGGATATTTTCCGGAAGATTTGTACTTACAAGATTTCATCATTCTCAAACTCCAGGACTCCATGAGTGTCCTCGAAGTCCTCTCCACCTCCTTTCGCCGTCCCCTCTACAGTTTTGTATGGGACCATGACAACACCACGAGCTCCTGAGGTCCGAACAACCTTCACCTCCATCATCCCAATGCTCTCGCTTATGGTCATCACTGGCTCCTCGAATGTGAAGATCCCAGCATGGTCATCATCAAAGATGGTGACAGCCGCTGTGCAGGGTAACCCTAACCCTGCCAGAGCTTCCACGTGGTTAGTGTTGTGGCCATTAGAACCCTCTGATACAACCCTCACATTGGTGAGATGAACCAAGAAGTGCTCATCTTCCTCAAAGATATCATCATCGATGATCTCAATGCGGATTTCCTTTTCTGTCTCGCCTGGATTGAACACAATGGTTCCCTCTGTGAACTGGTAGTCTGAGCCAGCGTTGGCCGTACCGTCTTCTGTCCGATAATCCACAGAGACGGTGGACGTTATGTCTCCACCTTTACGCACCACATTGAGCGCCACGCTGCCACAGTTCTCCAGACACTGGTAGGTCCCAGGGTCGAAGAACACCTTAGAGGAAAAGCTATTCAATGACACCTCAGAGCAGATGTCATGCTGGGCGGCTCGCTTGGCCTGGTCAGCAGCATGCTTCTTCAGGATGTTTCCGGCCCCGGTCATGATCCTGGTCGCCTGACAGCGGTAAAAAGCACGACTCTTCTGTTGCTGGGTTAAAACTTGGTAATTTGCGAGTTCCATCAAATGTTCTGTCTCCTTCTCTGGATATTTCTGTTTCAGCTCTTTTAGGATCCGAGCAACCTCTCTGCGGGCTTCCTCCTCATCCAGCTCTTTCATCTCAAACACTGCCTCTCCATCCATGAACTCCTCTCCGTGAGAGTTTAGTATTTTACCATCCATTTCGATGTCAGCCTTCGAGGGAAGCTCTGGCTCTCCCTCGGTTTCAATAATCACTCCTTTCCGCTTCCCTGCTCGGTACCGTTTGTACATGTATTTGTAGAAAAGGAGTCTGCGGTCGGCTACATAAGCAAATCCAACGCAAAAGGGAAAGAAGAAGAGTGTGAGAAGCCCTTCCCATATCTCAACAACCCCTGGAGAAAAGACGGCCAGGATCAGGTAAAGCCAGGTGTACGCAAAGATGCTCCAGGTGGCAGTAACGAAGAACACCCGCAGATGCTTCACCCTCCTGATCTCTCCATCAGGGATGACGGAGACGCAAAGACCGATGATGACGAACATGTTGAAGGCTG
The DNA here is from genome assembly GCA_037177535.1 of Pseudomugil gertrudae. Taxonomy (NCBI): domain Eukaryota; kingdom Metazoa; phylum Chordata; class Actinopteri; order Atheriniformes; family Pseudomugilidae; genus Pseudomugil; species Pseudomugil gertrudae. Next base: position 28,043,178 of record JBAMHV010000004.1, on the reverse strand, counting down.
CACTTCCTACAATGGTGTTGGGACCCAGTTCCCCTGCATTAAAGTTGTGACCACAAACCTCCACAACGGACAGGAGGATCTCTGGGGCCGATGATCCCAGCGCCATCAAGGTCAGGTTGGACACCGTCTCGTTCCAGACACGAACTGTTGTGGTTATCTTCTCACCGTTCGGTTTCTTGATGGTTATCCGTCGTTCCTGCGAAGTGATGACCTCGATGGAGGCCATAAAACGATCCGCGATGATGGAGACTCCCAAGAACATGTAGGCCAAACCCACAAAATAAATTGTGGCTCTGGCCAGGCGGTCGGTGAAGGCCGGGTTGACTGGCTTCCACACTGGCAGGATGACGCCTTCAATACATTTGGTGCTGCCGCCACATTTTGTGTTGTTGCTGGCAGTGTTGTTGGACTGAAGAGCCAGAGTTGAGCCTCCTGCAGCTGAATGCAGAAACTGTGTTAAGATGGTCCAAAAGAGGAGCAGCGGGGAATTGGAGAACAGCAAAAAGGTTCCTGCTCGCCTCATTGTGACACTTCAGCTCCCTTCAACCTGCAAGACACAAAAATCAGGCCTCAGTTTTATGGTTTCTGATGGTGGTTTAGTGGATCTGAGCTGGTATGGAGGAAAGTAGCTCAAGTCCAGCCATAAACCCAAACCACCAATTTCTATAAGCAAAGACCTTTGATACATTTCTGCTTTGGACAGGTTTTGTTCCACTTCAATCCCATTAAAGATTAAACCAGCAGCCTCACATGCTGTACCACTAAACTTACAGTTCTTATAAAAACGGAATATTTTATTTGAATGTTTTATTGAAAAAATGTTTTCTAAATCTGAAAACACACACACACAAGACTTAATTAACAGACTTGTGCAGAGTTTGATATCAAACTCTACTAATTACTCATTGATCTGAGTCAGTTGGGATCCAGCAGGGAAACTCATAACACTTGCAGGAGTGCGACTCTCTAGGAACGGAGTTGCCTATTCCTGGTCTGTGCAATGTAAATAACACACACAGCGCCCTCTTTAGGCCAGGAGGAGAATTGTTTCAGAAGTTTTGCCTGATCGATAGTGAATTGGGCAAAGAAATATTGCAATGCATTGATCAAATAATTAATGCCCCCCACTTATATTTGACATCATATTTACTAACTTTATCATCAATGACTCAATCATCTAAAATTCCCAACACAAAGATGATTAATTTTCTGGTGAAACAAGGCTTTATATTTTAATATTTGTAGATGGCTATTTATGCTAATACTAATATTAATGAGTTGGTAAAAACCTAAAGGGATATTTTAGGATTTTTAAAGTGTTCAGTTCTATCCGTCTTTCTCAAGTTGTTTCCATTACAGTTTATTGCTAAATTAAAGTAATTTTTATACATTTTCCACAAACTACAGTTGCAATTTGAAAAGTTGTTTGTATAATACTGAAACTGTTTTGCACCTAAGCCTCAGCTTGTCCAGCTTTTGCAGCTTTTGCTATATTAGGAGGTTGTGTTGTTTTACGGTGTTTCACATGCAATGGCTTCTTGAAGCCCTTCACCCTCGTTTCCACATGTTGTGTTGTCAACAAGGCGGTAATATTTTTATCTTTAATGACTTGTAAAAAGATTTCCATCTCCTCTTCTGTCCATACCTGAATTGAACCAGAGACGTAACCCCTTTACACACTTCCTTTACATTTTGTGATAAACGTCTTTATCAAAACAACTGGAAAAACCACCTCATGAGACGATACAACTACCTCGCGATACTTCAGGGATTTGTCAAAATGTAGGTGTTTTTTATTGGACTGTTTTGGTTCAGTTGTCTCTGATTTAGCATTCACGATAACTCAGAAAATGGGTTAGGAGTCACAACTAGGACACTTACAACATATCTGTTTATGTTCCTACAGATTAAGAATAAACACAGCTGCTTTGTTCTTCTTTGGTGGTAGCAAACTAAAGTATGATGCATTTGTAAAGATGTATTATGGAGCCAAATATTTTAATCTCAGATTGTTTTACAGTAGTTTTAAATTGAAAACACCCTCATACACGTGTGTCACATGAACAGTTTCTGATTATACTGTGGGCTCAACATGGCAGCACCGAAACACCAACTTCATTGCAGTCCTGAATCTTAAAGCTCACAGGAAGTAAAACAAAGTGAAATTATTTTACTTCCAGGGAAAAGTAAAGTTCTGAATGCTGTTGGTTGAAATGCACAAAAAGATATAAGAACCACAGAGTGAGATGATGTTTAACAGGCCTTGTGTCAGCCAGCACAGACTCTTAAAACATTAGTATGAAAGTCTTTTTTTCAAAGTCTAGTCTTATTATTTGTGATTTGACATTTTGTTTTGCTGCAGATTATGAGATTGTAAACAACCCCAAAGAAACGTTATAGTCAATAACAGTCCATCCTTTTTTCCATCCTAAACCATGTGTTTAAACCAACCCTTCCCAGCAAACCTTAGCATCAGCAACTGGTTGTGTACCAGTAGTGAACACACATCTGTATTGGCAGGAATTTTAGGAAACAGAGGAAGCATAATGTTGCTCATGCAGAATTTTTGTTTTTACTGTGAAAGGCTGCAGCACATTGTTCTGTATTTAACATAATGTCCTGTCTTGTGTCTCCAGGGGTCCCACATATACACAATCTGTGTGTTTGATTTATCACAAGTCTCATAAACACAACACATTATATCATGTTCATCTACAATTTAAACACAAATCAGTTTATTATTTTTCTTTTATGCAAACAGGACTAACTATGGAAACCTGGTACACTAAATCAGATTTAAACAGAGCATATAAGTAACATCAGTTCAGATTAAAGATGAAACACCCGGTGAGTGAAAAAGCTGTTGAATAAACAGAAAAAAACCCTCAACTTTCAAAAATCAGAAATAAGTATAAAAAAAACAGAGCTTTGAAAAAAGAAATAAGAAAAATAATATACAAAAAAAGAAGAGACTTTCAAACTTTTGCAGAACCGTATCGATCTCATTTAACCCAAAAATACTGCTAAAATCATTTTCTTTTTACTCATAACAAGTAAGCTTTGATGACAAAATCTATCAGGAGGAAATAATCTGAGATATTTCATGTTAGATTTAATTATTTGTGTGTAGAGACTGAAATTAATTAATATTTTTTATCAGATTTTTAGTTTGAATTTAACTGAAAACACTTCAGAAGATAAATTATCGTTCAGTGACGGACATTTTAAATATTGATTTCTTCTTTGTTTAAAGAGTTCGGGACTTTCTTCATTCACAGGCGTTTTTACTCTTTTAGTCCAACGATACGAACTGAAAGGATTTTTTGTGTCTCAGCTGCTTTTGCCTGGAACAAAAAACCGAGTCATTGAACGCATCAAGGAAAATGTTCTGCTTGATTTGGGAAATTTATCCAGGTTAAATGTGTGTTTGTAAAATGTTTAAATGTGCTGCAGAGGTCAAGAGATTTGAACCCTCTTATGCACAGCAGTTAACACAGCAATGCTGTATTTTATTTTAATCACAGGTCAGGACAATTATTTGTAAATAATCACTACAGTGGACAGTAGTGAGTCCAGAATAAATGAACAATTAAATATATGTCTATATTACAATTATCATGTTTGTCTCAGTGATAAATAGGAAAAGAAATTTATAAAACTATACACTATATATGTCATGTTAATTATAATACATTATTTTACAAATATTTTATAGGGTGCTTTAAAATAAATCCAAAGTAAAGTATAATTAACTTAAATAACCAGGAACTGGTACCGGGTGACTACCAACATTATGCATGTGTGTAGATTAAAACTCTGTATGTGTGAAAAAAAGTTTTCATAATTCATGCATGAAAAGGTTCATGAGGTTCTTCCTGGTTAAATAAAAGTTAAATAAGGTAAATAAAATATCACACTTTGCAGGTTTACGTCAATTTTTACATGTTAAATTGAGTATGTGATGTAATTTAATCATTTATCTAAAAATGTCTAAAAATGAAACATACTCATATAAACCTGAATTATAAGACATCCTGTAAACCAAGTTGTTTTATATGAACGCTTGTTTAGTGCAGGAAAAAATCTTTTCTGTCTAAACTTTGAGAGTAGCTTCTCTTCTAAACTAAAGTTGGAAACCTTCACATTATTTTGACATAATATTGTTTTAAATAAATGTTTAAACTTCGTCTTGTAAGTGTAAGTATTGAAAAAAAAACCCTGTTCAGCATGGCTCACCTCTACTTCACCATAACTCTTTAGAAGCGATCAGGAGCTCAGTTTTTCCAACCTAAACCTAAAACCTAAACTTCATGCTGGAGATGTGAATATTCAGAGGAAACTGAAACCTACCGTCACTGCAGCACTTTCACCGTCTGACAAAAACAAAAAGTCTATAAAGGAGGATCTAAAAAACTAGAATCTCCATGAGATCATGAGCAGAGTTTCCATCCTGCATGCAGAGACAGTGAAGAAGAGAAGAAACCTGATGAAGCTCAGAGATGACAACACTAAACCCCTCCCTCATCCTCCCTCCCTCCTGTTTCTCAGCCTGCCTCAATATGTCTGACGGGCGATGAAGAGGAGATGCACCAAGCAGTCGGCTGTAAACATCTGTCAGCTCTCCAGCGCTTTCTCCGGCTCCTGGTTACTTCTTCTTCTCTGTTCTGATGATTGTTTCCTAAATTAAAGGTTCATTTTTATTTTGGGGCTCACACAGAACACCCTGTGAGAAGTTCAGCAGGAAAATAAATCCTATAAACATCCAATCATCCGAGTCCTCTCAGCATTCATCATCTTCCTCTTTCATTATCCCTCCGTATGGGTGTTACATTTTCTGCTTTTTCAAACCTAAAATGACTGAAGAGATGGAGGAAAACACATTTGTATGATGTTGAGGGAACAGAAATATGAGTGAAATGTGCAGATTTCGGGAGAAACTGGGATGTAGAGATGTGAACAGTCATTTTGCAGACTGAAAACATTCTGTTAGCTAAGAAAACACAACATATGTGTTTTTGCTGTGCAGTCCTGTGTGTTGTGTAACAGCAGCTTTCTTTTTGCATGTAGGGTCATATTACTCACCAGTCATCTGAGTTGGAGCCAGCATCTGATTTACAGACTGCTGGGTCTCCTCTGAAAGTCTGAGGAAAATGACTAGACTCAAGCCCGGTAATATGCCCTGTGCAGGAGCTTAGGGCTTTTACAGAGGAGGCTTTTATGATACATGAGGACAGTCACTGAAGAGGCAGGCCATCATGATCCTGGTTCCAGCATTGGGACAGAGCCCAGTCCAGAAGGAGGAGATGAGTCTTCAGATAAAGGTGCCTCAGCTCTGATAGAACCAGACAATACTCCTGAGAGAAATACAGCATCTTTATGACTGACCTTACCTCCTAACGTTGCTATTTATTTTGATATTTTTCTGTCCATCTAGTATATTATTATTATTATTCCTTAATATAAACCTGCTCAGCTCTGTAATGGACAGGCGACCTGTCCAGGGTGTACCCCACCTTCCGACCAGTGATTGCTGGGATGGGCTCCAGCTACCTGCAACCCTTTGTTAGAATAAATGGGACAGATGATGGATGAACCTGCATATAGAAGCTGAACAGTTTTAATCCCAGTCAACATCCAGACATTGTTTTTTGAGGCAGCTTCAACTGTAAGAATATGCAGCTAAAATGATACTAATTCATCAATAAATATGGTACCAGGCTACACGGTGGAGCAGTTGGTTAGCACTGTGGCCTCACAGCAAGAAGGTTGCTGGTTGGATCCTCGGCTCGGGGAGGTCCAACCAGGGACTTTTCTGTGTGGAGTTTGCATGTTCTCCTCTTGTTAGCGTGGGTTCTCTCTGAGTATTTCCTCCCACCAACCAGAGATGCATGCTAGGTTATTCTAAATTGCCCTGGATGGACTGGCGACCTGTCCAGGGTGTACCCCGCCTCTCGCCCGTTGAGCTGGGATAGGCTCCAGCCCCCCCGCGACCCCGCTCTGGGATTAAGCGGAAGAAAATGGATGGATGGATGGATGGGTTATTCTAAATTGTCCATGAACTGTGTGTGGTTGTCTGTCTCTCTGCCATGTGATGGACTGGTGACCTGCCTCTTGCCTGAATGGCTGCTGGTAGGTTCCAGCTGGATAAGCGATTTATACTAACAGTACTTTGTAATGACCCACAGATCAGCACACCATTTTCTCACCTGTATACCTGTTTCAACAGTCTCACCTTTTAGAAGAAAAAAATATTGGTATTAAAACAAACACAACAGAAGCTACTGACACTTTTTTCCTCTGGCTGTGTTTGTTATTTACAATTATTTATGCTATTATAATAATCTTTACTAACCCAAATCCAACTGAACTAGTTTGTGACATCACTAGGCATAAGACAAAGTCTTCTTAGCTTTATTCCAGCCATACAGGACATTATTCTTGCTTCTTTTGGACAGATATATATCTTTCTGCTCACTGGTTGAACATAACAGTCTATTCAATCTAACTGGTGGAACGTTTGACAAGTAGTGGATTTTTATAATATCTGTGTCAAAATAGAAATCTCTGCCACACATTGGTGAAAAAGTTTTCTTTAAATGTTGTTGTCTCACATCACATGATACACTAGAACAAAGCTACTATGTCGACATATCTTCTCACCTGACAGAGAACCTGTTCCTTCAGAGAGAACCCGGCACATCTAGTCTGGGACTCACCTCTGGTCCCTGTGCGGCAGCAGCAGAAGAGGAGTGCTGTGTCTGATAACGGCTCTAAATTTAACAGAAACACACATTGTTGTACACATAGCTGGATGAGTGCTGCTTATCGTGCCTCTCCCAGCAGGCCATGGCCATAGAAGGCTCTGCGGGGCCCGGGGCCATCCAGCAGCTCCTCATCCCCGCTAACATGTGGGGGAGATAAGAGCTAACAGCTAAAGGCAGCTTGGTGACGCCAATAGCCACAAAGGGACAGGAATGCTGGGATAAGTGTCCCCCTTCCACCCCAACACGTGACATCCTTCACAGCAGTGAGTTTTCACACTGACAAGGTGACATGCAGAAACCTGGAGAACACGGAGAGGATGCCAAGTTTCCACAAAACGGCTTGTACACATGTGGCTGGGTTCAGCATGCAGACAGTGGGAAGATGAAACGGCTCATCAAGATGGAGGTCTTTCACACAGTTCTGTTTAAACTTCGTCCACTTTTGGATTCACAAGCTTTTCTTAAATCAAATCAACCATCTTTTTGTTCAAAATGTGCAAACTTTACTGAAAATATCCACAACTCCACAATATTTAATCAAAATCTTACTAAAACAATGTTCAATCACGCAAACAGAATTCATTGCTAGAGAATTTAAGGAAATAAATATTCTACCTTTATTTAAAATAGTCTAAAAATGTATTTTACAAACCTTGTTGAAAAAATGTCACAATCTTCTCACAAAAAGAGTCAAAAGAGCCTTTTAGATGAACTGTAGGCTGTGTCATGTGGTTATTTGGCTGAGTTTCAGCAACACACACACACACACACTCACACACACACACTCTGTGTCAACACCACCAGCCAAGGCCAAATATGGGCAAAACCAAATCTGAAGATGTGGGCCGCATATGGATGAAATGTTTTTTTCTTCCCCAATCAGAATATTAGCTGGAACCTCTGATCACACTAATTTCACTCAAATTAAATGATTGATTGCTCGTGTGCTTTAACAGAGTCAATAAATCTTTTTATACTTTATTTTATTCCCAGGCAGAATGAAGGAAAGAAAAGCAAAGGCTGTTAATGAAGCCTGTAGTTTCACAAACTACTTCAGGCATCCATGAAAGAAAAAACAAACTTTACATCACAGATCACAAGTTGAGCTGTGACAACATAAAGCTCCAGTGAGGTTTACAACACACAAGAATAACAAAAAATCAAGTCTTAAACAGACCCACAGGCCAACCACCAAATAAAGGGAGGCAGACTGAGCCATGAACACCCAGCTGCCCAGCAGCCGGGTTAAATAGCAGGTCAGCTGGACAGCAAATGACTCGGCCAATCACAGATGAGGTGACACAGCTCCAGCCAATCAGTCAAAGTGTGTGCAGAGGAAGCGGGAGCAAACAGTCAGCTCTGCATATGGGACTGAGGAGGAACATAACAACTATTTAAGAATGTCTGTCATGTAGCTAAATAAATGTAATAATCTAGATAGCATCAGCATTTAGCATGAAATTTAACTGAACAGGTTAAACAAGCATGAACAGCAAAGAGTCCAGAACAGAGCCTTGAAGGACTCCACATAAAAGTCCAGTAAAAGTTAGAAAAGTAATAATTCTGGATTAGTTCATAAAATCTTCCCCAAACCCAGAAATATAATATGAGCATGCACATGTGCAGAGTTCATTTCCAGTCCAAGTCCAAGTCCAGATCTATGTCTGAAGACCAGACTAAAACCTCATGACAACAACAGCTAAACTGACTTTTTATTTGATTGGTTTTGGTTTAAATAGCCACAAACTGCCACAAACTGGTACTTACAGACATTAGAAAGAAACACACAAAAACACAGTTTATATATATATTGTATTGTTGCTGACATGTCCTTTAAAACAACAGTGTAGCATCCTGTTATGCTACACTGTTCACAAAGTCAGTACTAGATCCAGTGGGAGATTTTCTTGATTTATGCGTGTGGCACGAACACATGCACATAACCTCGATTCAGTGAAGTTAGCTCGCTGAGTTTGTCTTTACCGAGTAAATTAGAAAGATGCAGTTCTGTTCCAGTGGATGGCATGAGGAGTCACACCAGTGAGCAGCCTGGATTTCCAGAAACCGGCAATGCAAAATAGATGTTAGGTGAAGTGTTTTGACCAGTTATGTTTACATGATATACATATTTAATATGATTGTTAATGCCAATGTTATAAAAACGTATACACATATTTACATGAGACCTTTTTATTCTGGTTGGATGTCCAAACAGATTAAAAGAGCCCCATGTTACAAGTTCATGTCCTTGGTGTCTTTATCCAGACTACAGACTACTGCTGCATACATCACCTTCCAGTTTCCTCAGACAGCCATCGAGGCTCACTGGTATTTCTTTTAGAGAGAGACAGTGACACTGATGGCAAGACCATTATTATTATTATTATTATTATTATTATTATTATTATTATTATTATTATTATTATTATTATTATTATTATTATT
>JBAMHV010000004.1:27998124-28009404 GCA_037177535.1 Pseudomugil gertrudae | reverse complement strand
CTGCTCCTCCACATCGAGAGGAGCCAGATGAGGTGGCTCGGGCATCTGGTTAGGATGCCTCCTGGACGCCTCCCTGGAGAGGCACGTCCCTGAGGGGGGAAGACCCCGGATACACTGGAGAGATTATGTCTCTTGGCTGGCCTGGGACCACTTTGGGATTGAGGAGATGGGGGTCTGGGCTTCCCTCCATAGGCTGCTGCCCCCGTGACCCGACTCCGAATAAGCAATGGATGGATGGATGGATGAGGAAATGCAAATTGGGAAAAATTTTCTTTTTCCAGTTATAGTTTTTTAAACTTTACATAATTTTGAATTAAATATTAAATGAATGGAATTTTTCTAAAGAGCTTTCTGAAGTTTAAAGGATCATTTTCTCCTCATATTTTCTTGAGTTGGACCTAAAAACTTGACGGATCACTGATCATCCTGACACTGTCTGGAATGGTAGAGGCTTATTCAGACTGCATGGTCTTCTGCAATCAGACCCTTCAATGCTTGATGATGGTAATAAATCCTTTACACATTAAAATCCTGGTACACAGAACCAAATAATCTATTATCTCCGCCAAGGTGAACGCCATGTGTTCATCTGTTAGTTATATAACTCAAACAGTTATGAACAGATTTTCATTAAAGTTTCAGTAAATCTCAGAAATGTCATTTCTGACTAGTTTTGGTGATCTGGCTAACCGCCTGGATCCGGGAATTTTTTCAGGAATTATTTTCTTTTGGGAGACAGGGATCATTTCACCACTAGAGCTTCTAAATCAAAGATAATTCCCGTAATCTTTGGCAAAACAATAATACAGTAGCTTGGCAGAGGTCTGTGTTCTTTGAGCGCTTCTATGAATACGGTTGAGTTTTTCTTAACATTATCTTGTGGCCATTGCTGTTTTTGTTTGTTTCTAATGTTGTTTTTTAGGATGTTTGTTTTGTGTGATCTAAAGATTGCCAAACTGAACTATCCTCTAGGCTTGACTAAAGCTGTGTGAATGTGAATGAAATAAAGTGATGTGGAAGTTACCTGGAAGAGCACTGCTGGGGTTTGATGGTGGGAAGCTAAACGTCCTCCTGGTTTGTTTGGCAGGTCCGGGAGGAATCTGCTTCTACATTAATTCATGTTAAAGGCACACATTTTTTTCCCGATGTGAAGGTAAGTTAACTCTCACAGCCCGAACATGGATGTAAAAACACACAGGATGATATTGACAGGAGGAGATTTGAGATGACTTTTTTCCTTCTTCTGGGAACGATGACAGATATCCCAGCGGCCTCTGTCTGTGCGGTCTGCGTGGGCTGGACGGGGCTTCAACCCAAAGCTTTGTGTTTCCCGCCACAACAGCGACATGCCACACCGCAACGGTGGCACGCCCTGAGGGGGGCGTAACAGCACATGCATGGCGCCAGCAGCGACAGACCCACCAACGCAGTCCAGCGCAGGCAGAAGCGCTCATCACTGGTGTCACAGGAGCACGGGTCAGAGTACTCACCCTCTGGGTCGGACATGCAGTGGTACAACAGGCTGTCCGCGCACCACATGAAGCTGACCCGTCGGATGCAGGTCTGGATGGGATCCGGTGCCTCCTGGCAGCAACCCCGCCCGTTGTCCTTACGGTTGAATGTGTCCTGACAGTAAACACAGCGAAGGTGTTCACCATCCTCTGGTTGCCGTATGACTTTCAACTGAGGCGGCTGCAACGTCACCACCGTCCTACGGCAGGCGCCTGGCTTCCCATCGCAGCTCAACGGGTACGGGTACGTGTAGTCACGTTTGGGCAGCTCATTCTTGGCGAAGTGCATGTAGGGCTCAAGGTTGTGCAGCCGGGCAAATTTGTCTTGCGTGGAGTTGGCGTGACGGTAGTCCTCGTAGCCAGTGAGCCAGGTCCGCTCGCGTGGGTTGATGCGAACAATCTCCTCCTCCACCTGGAAGCCGACGTGACGAGGAAACACCGCCTGAACCAGCAGCAGAGAAACATGTGTTTGAGCGGGAGTATTCGGGTCAGCTTTTCAAAGAAAGAAACACTCACCTGGTTCATGAAGTGCTGGTCCGAGACCTGGTACTGCTCATACAGATGACCCAGGATGCAGTGGTGGCGCCTCAGGTCGCAGAACTGGGCTGGCGCCAGAGCGTGCATCACCGGCTCTCTCCTCTGAGACGAGTTGGACGAGCTGTCAGTGGCCGTCTGGAAGATGACAAAAGAGAAGATATGAGTGGGAGAAAATCTGGGTTAAAAAAAGAAACAGAACTTTGCTGTCACTTAAATCAGCCCACAAACATCAAACTAGAAGGAAATATCATTACAGGAAGGATTCCTGAAACATCCTTCTCCTCTTCTGCTACAGGCAGGACTTTGAATGTCCTACAGTAAGGACAGGCATGAATGTTTATTAAACTGGACCTCACAAAGACACACAAACACAAAACAAATCCATACAGGAAAATCAGCATATTTAAAAAAACCCAACAAGAACAATGATGCAAACTCATCAAACAATGGATGAAATGACTGTAGGAAGAAGGGAAATTATGTTCCTGTCCTTTTCACCGTGAAGACGTCGTCGTCTCCGAGCTCTGCTTCATTATGCAGCGTGGATGAAGACGTGGTCGAACCTGCAGATCAGACAGCAGGAAGCTTTAGGAAGAGGTCAGGGGACATTTAAACAGCTAAAGGCTTTTCTGTGCAGACCTTCAGTCAAGTCCTCCAGCGCTTTCCTCACACCGCGGTCGAAAGCTCGAGCGTCAGATGGACTTTGGAAGGTCAGACCGCACTTTTTACTGTCCACCTTCCAGTGGTGGAACGTAGGTGTTGCCTTCGTGTAAACCAGGTCCTTTTTTAGGAAGCACTGCAGAATCACCTGATGAGAAACAAAGGGTCATGCTCCACTGATCGTTCCCTCTACACAAAGTTCCCAACCACATCATCATCATCACTTCATCCAGGTAATCCTCAGTGAACCACCGTCATGGCCAAATTATGTCCCCCTACAATCACTGGTTGTTTTATCATAAATCACTGAAATTTCAGACCTGCTTAAAATTGCCAAACTAATATTTGAACCATTTAGAGGCCAGTTTATTTATTTGACATATTGATAAAGAAAAATAAACCCTGAATTATTTTCCTTATAGTAATATCAAGGCGCCCTGCGATGGACTGCCCTGGCTGTACCCTGCATCTCGCCTGCTTATTGCTACAATAAGCTCCAGTTCTCCTGCGACCATAGAAATGTAGAATGAATAAATGGTAAATATCAGATAGATGGATCTCTGATTGATTAGGAAATTACAGTATTTCACACATAAACACACAAATAAATGTATAAATCAAATAAACTGTCATTTAAAGTGTTTACATCTTTGATTGTTTGGTAGTTTTGAGATCTGAAGTCATTAAAGTGATTTATTGCTGTTATTTGTGGACGTTTTTAGCTGCAAAGATCACAGAGGGTGAAAAAGACGGTGGATTTTTAATAAGCATTTGACCCAAATCCATGAGCTGTTATAGCGTCATAGTGACACCCCATAAAAACAGAGCACATATGAAAATTCAGCAGCAGAGTTATTTTCCCACGTTAGCAACGTTCCTGTGACGTTCTCAGACTAACAGGTTTGTGAACCACCTGCCGGTCTTTCAGTCTCTCTCCATGGATCACAAAGGTGTTTCGTCCTAGGAGCTCCCTTGACAGCAGCCTGGCCACCCCCACTCTGCTCAGGCAGCCATCTTGCGCCAACCAGCCGCCACTCGACTCATCTCTGGTCATCACCACTGCTTTGACCCGCACAATGTAGCTGTCACTGCAACAGAGGAAGCAAGACGCCATCAGCACTTCTCCAACTACCTGAAAACCACTGCTGGGGTTTACGCTCCTCACCAGACAGAAAACATCTCAGAATTCAGAGCTCATCCCAGCACAGAGACAGACCTGCTCACCGGCCTCAGATAAAACACTCTTGTCTGTACTGGTCTTGTTGGATCGCAGAGCTACATCTGATACTTATATATAGATTACAGTTTCTTTAATTCTGACAAATGCTTTTCACCTTGTGCATGCTTCCTTTAGGTAATATCATCAGACAGCCTGGTATAAATGTTCTATGCAGATGATACTCAGGTATACGTTTCTATGAAGCTAAATGAAATCAAACTGTTTGGTAAATTACAAAGATAAAACCTGGGTGAATCTGAATTTCTTTCCTCTGAATTTAGACCCGAGAACCTCAGAAAAGGTGTCTCTGGATTTGAGATGTGCCATATTGTACTCTTTGTGACAATAGCAGATGTTTTTGACACTGGTCAAATCATGATCACATGAATGTGATGACATCATTTAATTGCACCTGAACCCATGCAGCACAGGTGAGCAAATGCAGGGTGTAATTATGTACATGGCAAAGACATCAAAATAATCTGTTATATCATTATCATTATCTTATAGAAGTAAACTCTGATATACATTTGTAACAAAATTACCCCCAGTCTGGATGGTACTACCTTGACTTTTAGTACTAATGTCTGTTACTTCACATGTGAAACAAATTTCCAGGACAACCTCCTTCCACCTACATAATGAGTAACACAAGCAATGCAGAGAAATACTATGATATTTAATAATTCCATATGTCCCCATTGAAGGAATCCACTCAGATTACTCTCAATATTTAGGAGGCAAATGTTGAACATCATAGATCAGATACATATTTTATGAGTTCATAGATACTATTCTGCATACCTTGCTTTGTATGAATGACTTCCTGTTGCCTTTCTATCTTCTGTCCATCCCCCTCTGACCTCTGACATCAACAACACATTTTAACTGTTTTTTTACAGGATTTCTCCTTTTCAGATCATTCTCCATAGAAATGATTGGTGTGAAAATCCCAGTAGATCAGAAGCGTACCATAAAATGTTTAAAGTCACTTAAATCCCCTTTTTTCCTCCTCCTGATGCTCAGTTTGAGCTTCAGAAAACCAGCTTAACCCTGTCTGACAGAGGGTAGTAAAAGCTGCCATGTGATTGGCTGATTCGATATTTGTGTTAAGAGGATGCAGAACAGGTGGACCTGTTTAAGCAGGCGATAAGTGAGACCATAAAAAAGCATTTAGATACAAAAACTGCAGCATTAAAAACTAGAATCTGGCTCATTATGAGACAGCTGTTGGCTAAGCAGTGAATCAGGTGGAGTAGGTGGCATATCAGCTTGCTTAGGTCTTCCCTCCTACACCTGCCCTGCATTTATCCACTGGTTTACCATTCCATCTCTCTGACTCTGTTTCTCTGCATAATTGAACGACGCAGAGGAAACTCTCATTCCTGGACCCTGAGGTCCCCGTCCTGACTTGAGCCAGGCAGCACCAAGCAAACATCCAATCAAAACGTCTAAATGGTGCTAACACCTCTTGCATCCTCTTCCTGCTTCCCTCTGCTGGGATTCAGCCTGCAGTCTAACAGATGGTGTGTGTAACATGAGTCATCACTCTGCAGTAACGCACACAAAGTGGACTTCCTCAGACACCTTCATCACCTGATTACACCCAAAAAAATCATCATCATTTCTGAGTCTGCAGCTTTATCACACCATGCCATCAGGTCTAGATGATGGTCAGGAGATGCCAGGAAACAGTGATTTTATCACTTAAAACGTTGTTCTCAGGAAAATGGTAAAACTGGGTAAAGGAAAAGAAACCCTGATGTGGAAGATTAGCTTAAGGAAGTGTGGGAAGGGGAAACTAAAACCAGGTCAAACCAGACAGAAACACAGGAAGTAAACACACTGAGATCACCCCTATGAGTGAAACAAGCAAGTTAAACACACAAACTACTCAGTCATTTCATGATGGTCGGTGTTGGTCTTGGTAGATGGTAAAAAGACCTTCCTATTGACTTTGTTAGCAGTAGACTGTCTAAAGATGCAGCAGAAACGCCAGTTTGCATGTTATTAATCCTAAAATAATTCATGGTGTAACTTTCTCCTTCACGTGGGTAAAGATGGGGTATATTTTACCACAGATTGTGTTTTTTCTCCCCAAACTCTGCAATGAAAGTGCACAAGACAAAAACAGAGAAATCAAACTGGTTCAGAAGAGAAAGTGTCCAGAACATCTCAGTTAACTTATGATTCTCAAAGCTTCACTTAAACCTGAAGAACAAACTTCAGTGAATTCAGACTTTAATGTGATGAAACATCCAGGTAAGGAACCAAATACATGATAGGTTAATCGCGTGGTAGTGATGAAAATGACTTAAAAAGTTCTTTTAAAATACTAATTTGTTTTGTTCAGTTGTCTGCGCATACGTCTCATTTCCATCCCATTTTGCACAAGATCCAGTTTAGTAAGCAGGAAAATGAGAATGCAAAGAGCAACTAATGGAAAAAGATAAAAGCTGTTACTGGTCAGCTGTTTTCTGTTTCCACTACCTCTGCACTGCTCCCTGGCTCATCAGCTTACAGTGAACCTCACTATAGTGTTCTACTATTAATACCCCAATTTAAAAAATAAAAAAATACAATACATTTCTTTAAAAACAGGAGACCCATTGAATCGTCGATCCCATGGAGCCACTACATGACTTCTGATTCAGTCTGCATTCGAAACAACACAGCCTGTTTGTCAGTATGATTTCCTGCTAGGTGTTACACCTGCACCGGGCTCTGCTACGGACACACCCACTCCCTGTCACCGCATCTTCCTCTTTCCCTTCCCCGACTTTGACTCACCTACCTGCTCCTTGGATTTGCTTCTCTGGTTTTGACTCCTGCCTGTTCTCCTGATTCGATCCCAGCTTGTTCCCCGGACTCCTCGGCTGGATTTCCTAATTCTGACCCCTACCTTCTGGACTCCCCTTTGGATTTACCAGCTCCGGCTCTCTTCATGGGTTCTACTATTAACATTAAGCTTGTTAATAAAACCTTTCCATCCATCTCTGAGCGTTCCTTCATTCAGGCTGATGCACACATCAGAGATGCTCAACTTTGTTTTATTTTCTTAAATATTAGTGACAAATCTAACAGGTTTTCTGATGTTAGACACTTTTGGAGACTGATGTGAAAGCATGTTTTCAGAGCTTTTGACCAGACTGGCTTACCATCAGATATTATTGCTTCTTACTGAAGAGTGGATGAAGCATTAAAAAGTTATAACTACTGTAAAATGTTTTACATTCTTAATCAGAGAACTGCTGGAGCTGTTAAAATAATATAAATGACTCTTTAGGTCTGTTCAGTTTTGGCCAGGAATATAATTTTTTACTTTTTTCTACTCTTTAAAATTAAAATGCAACTAAAATGCATTTTTTCAGAGTTTGCAATATTTTTATGTAAAGCCCTTTGAATAGATGTGTACATTAAATGTGCTGAAAATGCTAATGTTGTTATTTCTTATTCCATTTTTTTGTTGATATTTATTTTTATTTATTTTAAATGCTGCTTTTCTTGCACTATATTTGTATGGAACCTTTACACCGTGGGTCCGAGAGGACTGAAATTTCATTTATGCTGTATGTTTTGGATGTATAGTATATTTAAAAATAAAGCTGACTTTGACTAATTAAATAAACTTGCCTTTTTTCAGTCTACAAAAATTCAAATTAAATGTAAAAAACAGCTTTTAAAAAAAATATGAGATTAAAATGCAATTAATCCTAATGACAAAGCTTCTCATTAGATTTTTTAAAATTTAGTCCCACCCCTGATATCCATCCATGTATTTTCTATTCCACTTAGTCCAAGTCCAGCTGATGAGAGCAGGGTGCACCCTGAACAGGTCATCATTCAGGGATCACAGTAGTACCAACAACCAGAGTCTGACAGCCGCTACAGGTGGGAGGAGACCTGCTTCCCTTCATAGAGTCAGTTACCATGGTAACAGACTTGGAGAAAGACTTGCCTCGCTCTCTAGAACAGAAAACTCAGCTTTCCTCAATTCAGGCTGAACATATTCAGAGTTTCAACCCGCTTCTGGAGCGTCAGACACGGATCAGATTGATCCGGTCGAGTTGGTGCTGAACCAGTCAGTAATGATGACATCACAGGGTGAGATGTCAGAGGTCAGTTCCTCCAGAAGATCTGGTGAATAGTCTGGATCGCACATCATGATGACATCAGAACTGCCAGATTCACACATAAGGCCCGGGAGCCAAAACCTTTCCCAAATATAAAACAAGTTGTCCTATGAGGTGAGCGAGTTCAGGATCATTACACACAAGTAGAAATCTACACATATGCACGTTTAAAATAACTTATATCACGATATTAGACACCAGACTGCTCTGAATATTGAACCTGAAGCAGAACCAGTCGGACCCACATGGTCCAAACTAAAACATTTTTCTGTCAGCTGATGTCATATCGAACCAGTTTGGACGTGAAGGTGTGCGTAAACAACCAGTTTAGATTTATGCTCAGAGAAAACATCGTGGTCCAGCAGAACTGGAACCATGTCCTTCCTGCTCCTTCTTCTCAGGAAGCTGAAGCAGGATTTCTACAGCTCGGACCCAACAGGAAGCTTCACGCTGAGTTATTCACCTTCCTCATCATCCTCATCATTTTTCTGGTCTGGATCTTTATGTTTGAACCAGATCACCATGTGGTTGTTGTGACACATCTGAGGTCAAAGAGCAGAGCAGCTACAGCTGCAGTGATGATGATGATGATGGTGATGATGATGACTCACGGCATGCCGCAGCCTCCTTTACAGGGCTCATGAGCGATGAAGGTGCAGATGGAAACATGATCATCAGAGAACCCAGACTTCCTGTGTCTGCCACCCCATCCCCACCCCCACACCCCGGAAGGATCCTTCTTAATCCCGCATCATCCCCATCTGAACCCTAAACAGCTAATTAGCACCAAACCCAATCCATCCGCGCGCAGCATCCTGTCATTCACAGAGGCAAAGGGACTACTCACTCGTCTGGGCGCGTGTCCTCGCTCATTGTTTCCCTTTCACCTCCGGCAGTAAAGAGCTCGCGCCGCTGCAGCACGGTGCGGTTTCTTCATGTTTGCTCTGACGCGGTGGCTCTGCTTTCCCCCTCGCGCCGCTCAGTTCGGATGTGTTCCGGTCCAACAACACTACAGTCACCTCTTCAACTCCTCAGCGGAAGGAGCGCATCCAGTTTCCTTTTCTCCTTATTGAGCCTCACCCTCCTCCTCCTCCTTCAGCACCTCCGCAGCACCGGCTTGGGACGCGGTGACCGACACTGGTGCGCTGCATAGGTGAGGATGGTCCAGGATGAACCCCATCTTCTCCTTACTCCATGTTTGACTCAGACTGGAGGAGGAGGCGGTGACGTCAGATACAGTCACGTGTCGTTACCACATGCATAATAATAATAATATAAATATATATAAATATAAATATATATATATAATTATCTTGCTATTTGATCTATTATTATTATTATTATTATTATTATTATTATTAACGCACTCTGAGATTTTTATTTTTATATATATTTATATATAAATAAAAATCTCAGAGTGCGTTAACAATAATAATAGATAAAATAATAAAGTATAATAACAATACATATTATTATTATTATTTTAAACACAGAGGATTTCAGAGGATCTGAAGAGATTTGAGCTTCCTAATTGGTTTTTAGCCATCAAATAATTATACAGATACTGTTGAAAATGTAAAATAAATGATCTTGCTGTTTAATTGAACCCATAATTATATGACCTAATAATGTCCACAATGTGATCATGTGACCTAATAATGTCCACAATGTGATCATGTGACCTGTTAATGGCCCCAGTTTGATCAGCAAATTGACTCATTGCGCTCATGTGGCCTGATTACAGACCTGTTACCTGATGAAAAACATTTTCCACCAACAGTTTTGCTTTTATTCAGGCTGAGAAAATGCAGGATGAATTAACTGGTCTAATCTTAAACTGGCTGGAGTAAAAATTTTAAGATAGACGGGAAATTGGTTGTAAAAATACAGATTGATCAACTATTCATAGTGATGGATGGATTATAAGTCAACATGTTTCCCAACATTGCACAGAATCCATCCATTTTCCCTGAACGGGGTCGCGGGGGGGCTGGAGCCAATCCCAGCTCACAATGGGCGAGAGGCGGTGGACAGGTCACCAGTCCATCACAGGGCTCAGTAAGTAACAGATTGGTAACATTTTATTTACAGAAATTCCATAAAAATACAACATTTCAGGCAGTTTGACCTGTTCACTAGCTCAGAGTCGTAGTACTGTGTACTGCCCCTACCAGTCACCTCCAGTATTTTTGGCAGCAGCATGCTGGTGGTTTTTCTATCACTACACACCATAAATAAATATTTTAATCTTTCGATTAGTAACAAAACTTGGGTGTAATTTAACAAACTTTATTTGCAAGAAGAGCAGAGGTTCCAGCACTGTACACATCTCAGCCAACATCACCTACTGCGTGACTCGGATGTTTAAAATCCCTTATAGTTGCAGCAGACGGAGGTTCCTTTTACTACACCCTCCTTTAAAAAGTCCGAATAAATTCAGCTAATACGAGTCAACTGAACCTCCATAATAAACCTCATTCCTATTTAAGATTTTCTACATTTTTTCCTTTTATTTGTGTTTTTTATTTCAGGTCTGTAAGGCTGTGTTTGTCAGGTGGCCTGTTGTGTGGAGCTCCTGAGTGCTGGTGGATAGGCTGGCTGTTCAGCTGTTACTGGCTCATCAGCTGATGGATAAACATCCCTCCTGCTTTGTAACTGGTTAGTAACTGTGTCTTTCCACGTCTTCCTAAAATAAATAAGACACCTGCAGCTAATTCAGAACTCTGTTGCTTGAGTTCTTACCAAGACCAAGAACGTGGGCCACATCAGTCCAGATCTGAGGTCTTTACACTGGTAGCCTGTATGTCAGAGGACAGACTTTAAGTTTGTGTTACTGGTCTTTAAAGTCTGAATGGTTCAGGACCAGAATACATCAGAGATCTCTTGTTCCACTGTGAACCCAGCAGACCTCTCAGGTCATCTGGGTCTGATCTTTTATCAGTCAGAACGTGACATAGAGAAGCTGCATTCAGTTTCTATGCTCCACATGTCTGGAACAAACTCCCAGAAAGCCTCAGATCAGCTGAAACACAGTCTATAGCTTAAAGACCTTCCTGTAATGATTCGTTTCTTTAAGCTAAAAATGATCATGATGTTAATAGTTTTTCCATCCATCCATTTTCTACCACTTCTCCCTGAACGGTGGGGGCTGGAGCCAATCCCAGCTGACATTGGGCGAGAGGCGGGGTACACCCTGGACAGGTCACCAGTCCATCACAGG
>JBAMHV010000004.1:27893702-27912628 GCA_037177535.1 Pseudomugil gertrudae | reverse complement strand
TTAGGTGGAGGATAAAACTGATATGATGTGGCAGCAGGGACATCTGGTGGAGAAGTTAAACAAAAACTACAGAGTTGCAGGAGGAGAGAAACACACTGATGCTCACAGAGGAACTTTTAACATTTCTCTGCACTTGAAAGAGAAACTTCAGAATAATCCTCTTTGGTTTTAATTTGATTTCTTTTCATTTGTGTGTCTAAACTGAAAATATGTGGAGGAGCTCTCCTCATGTTTAGAGCGCATCCTGTGAAGGTAACGTTAACTTAAATAAAAAATCATCTGGTGAGATGCATGTAATTAAACACATTTGTTGTCATTTATAGGACACACTGCTACTGCTGGCCCATCTTGTCTGCTGGGACAAATGTACATATATGTATATACATAAATAGTGTTTGCATTTAACTGCTGCTCATTTCATGACATCTTGCATGAAATAAATTCTGGGAAAAAAATGAGACCACAAAGACGTCTGTGTCTGACACACTGATGACATGTCCACAGAACATGTACAGCCTATTAGGCCGTTTTGTTGATAGAAAATTTTTTGTTCACATCTTTTATTTGGCTTTGCCAACTATATTTTTTTAAACATGCTGTTTTAGATGCTTCACTTTTACTCCAACTACAGTAGCCACAGGGGGTAACAACTACCTGCTGCAGGGGGTGTCAGGGAGACGTCCCTTTCAGTGTCAGGAGATGTTCCAGGATTAAAGGGGCGAACATCTGTGAACGATGGTTTCTGGCTGAGACCATGCAGCAGACGCTGTGGCCCACCTATGGGCACTGAAGGAGGTGCAACTGGCAGTAATACCCAAGCAGGAATGACATCTCCTTCCCTGTATCTTAACTGACTTTACCGAGACATCAAACATAAACAACTGCTGCTGAGGACACAAAACAGCCTGTTTAGAAATTTCCTTTCCACCTGAAGAAGATTTTCTCCTTGAGATTAATGAGGAACAACATCTGAAGAGTTTCAGCTTAATGCATCAATTTGTGAGAGTAAGGAGTCCTGATCAAGACCCAAAATATATATATGCTTAATCATAAATGTTATTTTTTCCTTAATTTATATATCTTTCTAATAAGAAAAACTGGTTAACGTACTTTGTCATTGTCATTTCCCCTCCACACTGCGGTATCTGCAGTAGTTGGTCTAGTTTTGTCCCTTCCAGGCTTCCGTACTCCTAATGTTTTTACCAGCTGAAACCGCTCCTGCATCCAGTCCAGCTAAAAGGCTAACTTAGTCCGCAGCTACCGAACAAGGACTATGGATGCAGACCGTATGGGAGGACAACCACGCAGCTCACCGGGCCTTGACCCCTCCTCTCCTGCCCCACTATCAGTGTAGTTTGTTTTCTTGGCTCGCAGTAAGCTGGTTATCTTCCCGACTTTTGCCCTCTTTATCCCGGTCCCGTTCTCCTGTTAGCCTCAGAGCTAATTAGTTTAAATAAAGCTCAGCCGGAGGCTAACGCAGCTACCGGAGAGGGATGTACTATGGCGTCGGTTCGGGTGGCTGTGCGGGTCAGACCCATGAACAGTCGGTGAGTTGCGGACAGCAATGCGTTTATTCGCGTTTACTGAGTGGATGTGATAGTAGCAGGTGTTCAGAGCACCGGGATAGATGTCTGCTTGCTGCGTGATTCACACCTGGGTCTACCTCACCGGTTTCTCTGTACTTTTTAATTAGAACAAAATCATAAATGTTTTTAAGTGGGGAAATTCAAACCATGCTTGACTAAAGTTTTCTCCATGATGATGTAAAAATGCTTTCAGAAACGGAGTTTGTAGTTGGAAAGAGGCATCACTAAAGTGTGGCATGGTTAAAGGGCGATTCCGCTTTTTTTTGGGTGATTTTGGATTCAATAGATGAAGTCCTGTTTTTAAAATCCGGACCTGACCTAAGGTGGTCAGGGTGTTTGTAAATGTATCCAGTATGACCAGTCAGTACAGTTCTAAGAAGCTTGAAAGTGACTTATTATGCTGTGCAGCTGAATTAAGGAATAGTTCTCCTCTAAGGACTTTGCAAAGCTTTTTGCCTTTTGTTCCATTATCTGTCCACATGATCAGCTCTGCTTTGATAATGTGGAGGTTCTGGTTTTTCCATCCCTCCATCATACCTGTTGAGGTTCTGGTGAGGATTCCTCGCTCCATTGATCCTCTTGCCACTGATCTGCAGTCCAGTGCTTGTGTCATCAGGGATACCTCACCTTTTACTCACCTTTTACTCACCTTTTACTCTGTTTCCTCTCCTTAAGAATGGTCTCTTGACAGCCACCCCTCCATGGGGACTATTTCTGTGGTGGCTTTGGGTAACAGTGGACCAGCTGAAGGTCCAGCTGCATCTCTAAAGTCCTTGTTTCAGGTTTTGTCCTGGTGTGGCTAGTTGTTGTTGGTTTTTTTTTTGTTCATTTTAACATTGAAAAACTTTCTGATTTACCAGGTAAAGCAGCCTGAAAGTGGCTTTTATTTTACTTGTTAATTAACCATCTATTCATGTCCAATGTTGACTCTTGCATTTCTTTTATTAACATGAAAGCAAAAAGCCAAAAAAATTTACCAAAACTAAAAAATATAACAAAATATTCTTGTTAAAGAAATCAGATGATGCATGCGATTACTGAAAAATGTGATTGACAGCACTTTATATACTCACAAGCATTGTTATAAACACTAGACAGTACTTTACATCATCTTAAAACAAATAGTAAATGATTAATACTCAGCATTTGTATTACTAAAACTTCTATGTGCGTGCCTGTTTGCTTGTGTTTATGATGATTGATGAAGAAATGGGAGAAAAGAAATCAAACATTCTTGCATTATTTTCCTCAGACTCTGACACTGATCAAGTGTTTTTCTGGTCATTTTCCATTTCAATGAGGTATAAGGAGAAAGATTCTCACATAGGAAGTTTTTCTAAATGTTTTAAAGAACATTGGGTTTCAGATTTTACTGATTGTGTTGTTTTGAACGTAGCTTTGTTTGTAATATTTAGCTGTTTGACATTGCTTGGGTCTTTCAGAAACAACAGTAATCATCTTGTTTTGTAGATGGATGCTAGTCTGTTTGGTTGTTTTCCTGCTCTGTGTTGTCAATATATTCCCATTTAAAATGTGCTAAATTAAAATGACACGGTAAAAGCATTGTGACAGATGAAAAATTTGTTGGACTTTTAAAATAACATTTGTTTTCTTTAGATTCATAAGTATTTGAGTTTTGGGAAAGGTGAATGTGTTTTTAAGTCTATTAGCAGCATGGAGGCCATATCGAGTCTAAACAGGGGTTAGTAACTCCTGCAAGTGTTGTGAGATTCCCTGTTGCAACACACCTGACACACACCAGACTTAATTAGCAGACTTGTGCAGAGCTTGACATCAAGCTCTACTAATTAGCCATTGATCTGAGTCAGGTGTGATGCAGCGTGGAAACACAACTCTTGCAGGAGTTGGCTCTCTAGAACCAGAGTTTCCTACCCCTGAACCTAATAAAAGCGTGAAACCAACCTTGCTGCTGTGACCTGCGTCTGTCCCATGTGTGTCCTCTGTTATGTTGTGTAACAACATTGATAACGTGCTCCTCTGCTGCATGTCTGGAGCCTTAAAGTGCTGCTCAGACGTTTCAGCTCCGTGTTGCGGCGTGATGCTGAGTAAACACCATGGCCTATTCAGGATTTTCTTTACCAGCCTCGTTTCTCCATCAGAACATCTCACACTTTAAAGCTGCTTATTAATACAGATTTGACATTAAAAATCATGTTTTTACTCCCACGTTTTCTCTTTTCCTGCCACTAATGGGACGCTGGAGTGTGCTCACTAAAAAAACTATCTTTTATCTTTAGTGTTTGGACTTGCAGTGTGGATGGTATTGAAGGCATAAAATGTGTCTGAATTGAATAAATATTCAGAGGATGGTTTGTATTAAATTAAAGACTTTGTGTATTAATATGTTTTCCATGCGTTGGCGTTTGACATGTTTTGCTGTAAGACAGTTTACATGACGGTGTTTCCACACAAACCCAAAACGTTTACCTTTGCAGATCAGATTAAAAACAAAATAATTTACACAATAGCAGAGTGAAACCTTCTACATGCAGACTGGAAATGTTTCTGTAACTGGAAACAAGTGTGCATGCCAGGTCAGTAATGGGTGGTGAAACTTTTCAGCCCAACATGTTCCAGACACCAGCTGCTTGTGTAGCGGTGCTTTTATTATCTCTGTGTGTTTGCAAACTGTATGAATGTTGCACAAGAAGCAGGTTTTGTTGTAAAAGACCAAATAACTATAAAGCAGCACAAACTGAAAACGGACGTCTGACGTTGTTTTATCTGTAAACACTGAAAGCAACAAAATGGACGTTGTCTTCAGCAAAAGGTTCCAGTTTGCATTTACGTGGAAAGGATTTTCTCTGCTTTTTGAGGAAACTTCACTGTTACCATTGAAACAAGAGGACCAAACCTAACACACTGTTTTACTACTGATGCTAACAAAAGTTAGCATGATGTCAGAGCTGTGTGGCTCTTCTTGCATTGTTCTTAAACTTTTCTTCTCTTCCTCTTGTCTTTTTCTTAATCTCTTTCCTTTCTTGTCCTTCTTTCATTAATCTTCTTCATCCTTTTCTTACTCCTTTTTTCCTTTTTTCTTTCCTGTCTTTGTGGTAAATGTAGCCTGGTGTTGATGTATTGTCAGTTGTCATCCTGTGTGTTTATAGTGAATCATTTGCATCAGGATAAATCTTGAAACACCCAATTTTTTTTTTAGAAACCTATTAAAATGCGCTTAGTTTATTTACAGTTTAATGTCACGACTTTAGCTCGTCCGTCAGACTGACCGGTGGTCGCTTCCTTCTTTCTCTCCAGTCTAAAGAGAAGTTGCATTTTTGAAACAAAGATATTGTTTCTGATTTCTTCCAGGGAGAAAGACCTGAAGGCTAAATGCATCATCATGATGGAAGGAAGCAAAACCTCTATCACCAACCTGAAGGTAAGTTTCTTCCTGCTGCGGAAAGACCCAAGCTGATTGCTGGGTCCTCGGACCTTCATGGTTGGTGTTTTTTTGTGTGTTTTTTAAGATCCCTGAAAGCATCACAGGAGATTCGATGAGGGAACGAACCAAAACCTTTACGTACGACTTTTCCTACGACTCTGCGGACAGCAAGGGCTCCAACTTTGTCTCGCAGGAAAAGGTGAACAGGTTGTTGGGACTGTGACGTTGGTTATTTGTGACACAACTTAACTTTCATCATCATCAGGTTTTCAGAGATCTGGGCTCTGATGTGCTGAAGGCGGCTTTTGAGGGCTACAATGCCTGCGTCTTCGCTTACGGTCAGACCGGCTCTGGGAAGTCCTACACCATGATGGGAACTCCGGTAAGATGACGCAATGATCGACCCGACTAATTTCTAAGAGGGAACGAGGTGGTCATGTTGTTGATCTTCCTTCAAAACAAATTTCATGTCAGAAATAAATAAATGTGTTCAAGAAGTTTGATGAACCCTTAAAACTCCACCAGATCTTCTCAATCCAACCATAAAATGTAATGTTTATCCAGAGACTGTATGGTAAATCCATAGTGATCTATGATAATACCATTATTTATGATGATCATTACCCCTTCTACGTTACAATGAGCGCTCCGGTTTGGCCTGAAAAAGATGATGAAGCTACATTTTTTAAGATGCTGGGTAAACCCTACGATTAAAAAAAAAAAAATGGTTAAACAGCATGAGGAAAAACATGAATATGTAAATTGTTCATGTTTGTTTCAGTGCCAGTTTGTTTATTTGTTTAAAGTGGAGACAAGCGGAGATAAGAGGAGGCTTGCTCACTGATCTGCTGTTGTTCCTCTTCTGGTTTCAGGGGGATGCAGGTTTGATCCCGAGGATCTGTGAGGGTTTGTTCAGCCGCATCTCTGACGCCATGCGACGCGACGAAGCTTCGTTTCGAACAGAAGTCAGGTGGGTTTCACCTGTAATCAGCTCTGGTACTGGTTCAGACCCCATCTTTAATTGGTGTAATTGACAAGGTGTTGGAAAAATTCCTGATAGATTTTGCTCCACAGTGACATAATCACAG
This sequence comes from Pseudomugil gertrudae, assembly GCA_037177535.1. Classification (NCBI taxonomy): domain Eukaryota; kingdom Metazoa; phylum Chordata; class Actinopteri; order Atheriniformes; family Pseudomugilidae; genus Pseudomugil; species Pseudomugil gertrudae. Next base: position 27,906,551 of record JBAMHV010000004.1, on the reverse strand, counting down.
CACACAGTTGTCTGATCTATGCTCGATGCCTTCAGCTACCTGGAGATATACAACGAGAGAGTAAGAGACCTGCTGAGGAGGAAGTCCACCCAGACCTACAACCTGAGAGTCCGGGAGCACCCGAAGGATGGACCCTACGTAGAAGGTAAAAGTGGATAGAGGAGCTGGTGACAGATGTTGGTTCCATCTGTGGATCGTTGTCTTCATGCTGCTGTCGCTCCCTTTAAACTCAGATCTGTCCAAACACCTGGTCCAGAACTACAGCGATGTGGAGGAGCTGATGGAGGCGGGGAACATCAACCGTACCACCGCCAGCACCGGCATGAATGATGTCAGCAGCCGCTCGCATGCCATTTTCACCATCAACTTCACTCAGGTCAGAGAAAACCAGGGTTCATCAAAACTGTTTCCAGCTTCTCAGAATCTGAAGTTAACAGCGAATCTGCGGTGAAACAAAACGTCTTCCATCAGGCCAAGTTTGACGCAGAGATGCCGAGTGAGACGGTCAGTAAGATCCACCTGGTCGACCTGGCCGGCAGCGAGCGCGCCGATGCCACTGGAGCCACCGGCGTCCGCTTGAAGGAAGGAGGAAACATCAACAAATCACTGGTCACACTGGGAAATGTCATATCTGCTCTGGGTGAGTGTTTGAGGGGAGGGGTGGAGAAACAAAAACTGAGTTTAGAAAAACCAGATCTTAAAATCCACATGTAATCTCTGTCACACGATGGGTTATCTGCAGCAGAGGTGGAGCTCTTACTTGGCTTTTATCAAACCTCTAACTAGTGCCTCTCAGTCTAGTCCCCCCACATCTTCTATCTAGCTTAACCATTCCCAGCCACTAAAAAGAGAGGATGACGTCATTGCTGCTGTTTTGTTTCCATCCAGCCGACATGGTGCAGGACGGCATGAACACCAACCAGAAGAAGAAGTCTGTGTTTGTTCCCTACAGAGACTCTGTGCTGACATGGCTGCTTAAAGACAGTCTGGGTGGGAACTCCAAGACCATCATGATTGCCAGTCAGTCCAAACGGCACCGCTCAATCTCTGGTCATTAGATTCTTTTTCCTGCATGGTTTCCTCATCGTTTGTCATGTTGCAGCCGTCTCCCCTGCTGATGTGAACTACGGCGAGACGCTCAGCACGCTGCGCTACGCCAACCGAGCCAAGAACATCATCAACAAACCGACCATCAACGAGGACTGCAACGTCCGGCTGATCCGAGAGCTGCGGGCTGAAATTGCTCGACTGAAAGCTCTGCTGGTTCAGGGCAACCAGGTGAGTCACAACCAGTTTACAGAAAAGCCCCTGCATTCTATGTGGGCTTCACTTCCCTCCCCTTTCAGGTTATTAGAGGGAGAAATATGGGCCAAAACTTCATCAAGAAAAAAAAGTCGATTTGCATTAATTGCTTAAATTATTTTAGTCTGTATGAAAACTATTAAATATGTATGTTTTTTGTTTAAATAAACACATTTTTGATGATCCAACACCCCTGTTTTATTAAAAAAACTCACAAAAACCCCAATAATTTTCAGTAATGTTACATTTCTATATAAACATTGGAAGACATGCTGAAATTCTTTTAAAAGTCATTGTTTAAACTGACTAAACATGATTTTCCATACTGATTTTTATGCATTTAGTGTTTTTTGCCATGTCAAATGTAAACTTTATTATCATTTCTGATCTTTGATGCATCTGTTTGTTTAACTTTGAAATGCATTTGTGAGAAACTTTGTTTTTCTTTTCAGTTTTAGGAACATTGACAGCTAATTTATCTGCTAACAGAACAAGAACATTTAATCAGAAAATATATTTTCTTTGCATTCGAGTAAGATGTTCTCATATGTTAAAATTATGATAAACAGACCAGGGTGTTTTCATGTTACTGATTAACAAACTGCATGATTTCTGATGCTAACTGAGGTTTTTGTTACAAACTAACAGCTTTAGTGGAAGAAGAAATCCTTAATCTCTGAGCATGTGTGTGTGTGTGTGGCTGAACTTCCTGTTTGTGTTTCAGATTGCTCTGTTGGATTCACCTACCGCCCTGAGTATGGAGGAGAAACTGCACCAGAACGAAGCCAGAGTGAGTCACAGGATAATGAAGAGGGGAAGATGATGGAGATTAGGATTATAATGACAAATATGTGGGAAGAAAGTAGGAGAATGCACCGATTTATAGATGACCCAGCCTCCAGCTCCCACTACAGCTTCTACAGTACTCCCCCAAGTTTTTTCCTTCCTGACAGAATTTATCGTTCTGATTTCTTGTTTGGTTTAATCATTTAAGCCTTTAGGAGGTGAGTCAGATGCTTCTGAAAACCACTGAACCAGGTTAAAAGTCTGAGACTGGCACCCATGTTTCCAAACGTCACATTGCAACTCTCCAAGCTGATTGGCTCTCTGAGCTCATAATGTCCTTCCAAGAATTTAATAAGCAACTGAACTGAGTCCAAACAGCTGTCACCACCCACCCCAGTAGACTGCCGTGTCTAGAGCCAAAAGCTGACCAGCATCTAGAGGAGGTAGAAATTTAATGCATGCAGCTTTAAACTAATAACAAGCAGTTAAAGGCTAAGCTGAGAAGCAGAGGCTGCAACATTACACTGATTGGTTTCCCCTTAGTTAGCACTTAGTTCTTTTAGAATTTCTTCAGAGGGCTTTGAGTAAAGAAATGTTCTCTTCTACCCCTGAACTGGACTGGACTCACTGCAGCATGACCATCAAATTAAAGCCCAGGGAAAAATCATGACCTGTTAACCAGAAGCTGGTTTAAGAGGCTCATAGGAGAGCTCCTTTATTAGGATTATTCATGAAGACTACTCCTGGAGATGCTCAACTACAGGAAGGAATATAGGAGAGGGGTGTCCTCTCTTTGATTGGTATGATGCCATCTCTTCTGCATCCCAGCAGACTTTGCATCACCCAGTAGGACGTCTCCTGACTGAAGCAGAGCCATTTATCCAAACATCAGCTAAACCCTCCTTATGGTTAACTTGATCAATTCTGGGGTTTAAATGATATGTTAACTGATTGGTGATGACTAAATGACTGATGAGGATGATGATGATGATGAAGTAGAGAGCAGAGGAGGGACAAGAATGATGTTACCAGGTTGTTTTTTTTCTGGTTCTATTTTCTGGTTCCGTCTGCAGGTTCTGGAGCTGACGAAGGAGTGGACCAACAAATGGAACGAGACCCAGAACATCCTGAAGGTGAGAAATGAGGTGATCAGGGCGACTCGGCTGGTTTGATCTGTGCATTGAACTTGTTGGTGTGGTGCAGGAGGAGACTCTGGCTCTGAGGAAGGAGGGCATCGGGGTGGTGCTGGACTCTGAGCTTCCACACCTCATCGGCATCGATGACGATCTCCTCAGCACTGGTATCATCCTCTACCACCTGAAGGTCCAGGGCGCTTATCTCTTCACTCCGTCCACATACTGATATTTTAAAAATATAAATTAAAATTAATTTACAGATGTTTCTGTTACTTCCACAGGAGGGACAGACATTTGTAGGCAGGGAGGACGCGTCCACAGAGCAGGACATTAGTACGTTCTTTCCTACACGTTTATTTCTTTGCAATTTATTTCTAATATAATACATTCATGTAACTTATCAAAACTTTCTTTTGTTTCATGTTTTCTTATGTAAAGCGTATTGAGTTACTTTCTTTTATTAAAATGTGCCATTTAAATACATTTTAAATAATGATTGATGGATACTTTTCCTGTTTTAGTTCTTCATGGACTGGATCTGGAGAGTGAACACTGTATATTTGAGAACCAGAATGGGACAGTGACTCTGGTCCCGCTCAGTGGAGCTCAGTGTTCGGTTAATGGGGCTCTGGTGACCCAGCCATCACAGCTCAACCAAGGTGAATAACGGAAATAAAGGAAAAAAGCAAAACAATCATGAACAGAAAAAAATAACTGCTGTTCCTTAAACTACATACTTATGTAATGTAAAGGCTGACCTGATGGTGGCAGCACTGAGTCTGCTCTCCACTTCAGCTCAGATTAAAGACACACTGAGGGTAACGTAGCTTCTGCTCCAATCATTTCCTCTGATAATTGCACAATGGGGCAAAATAATTGATGCCTTGAGGACTGCCATCAAATGGTTTGATTCACCAGGGTTTTTCCTTGGTCTTTAAAATCGGATGAACCCAGGCTTGTCTTTTTCTTTTGCGAAGTTAACAGCAAGATTTGTTCATTCAAGCAAATGCTTCCAAACTCTTCATTCTTGATGGTTAATCGGTCATATACTGCTTTGTGAGGTCTGAGACACTGCAGCTGCAGTTTGTTTCACCCAGTGTGTTAGGTTTTACCTGGGTGGTGATTTATTCGGCCCGTTGCTGTCGTTTTGATTTTTTTTTTTTTGTCTTTTTCAAAAACATTTACATAATTTTTTAGCATTTAAAACATCTGTTATGGTCTCTATAGTTTGATGGAATAAAAATAACACAATGAAATGCATACATGGAGCATTGATTAGTCAAATGTCATTAGTTTATTAAATTAGGAAATAACACATTATGTAAATGAATCATGACATTAATTGAAATATTTTGGAAATAAAAACTACATTGCCACATTTACATTTTATTGTAATCTATATAGTAAGTAGTTATTAAAAAATATTAAATTTATTATAGATATAATTAATTGAATTTAAATAAAATAGTATTCAGTGTAAAAACATGTAAATTATTTCAGCATTTAATATATAATTTCATGGTCCCCTTGCTGCAGAGCAACATGAACTGGTGCTATACCATATTCATTAATGAAACCAGTAGGGGGAGACTGGAAATTTGTTAACCATGGCTTTTATCACTAAAGTTAGGGTTACTGTTGAAATCACATTCTTCCTTTTTTTAATAGTAACAAATGATTATATTCATCTAATGAATTTAATACATTCTGCCTTCTAATGTGCCGGGAGTATTCCTGCTGGCCCTGTAGGGATCTTTTATCTGGGACTTATAGTGACCTGCATGGAAAGATAGTCAATCAGTTCTGTTGATGGGCCACAGTGACAGTTTATTATGCATCTCATGCAGTTCAGGCTATGTGACTTTATTACCTTTAAAACTTAAGCACTAATTTGATGGCACAGCTATGTCTATAATGTGGAGCTGTCTCTGTGCTGCAGCATTCTGAGGCTGAGAAGCTTCACTGCACAACTTTTTCTTTTGGGACACCACATAAAGTTGCAGCTTTAAGCCCTGGCCCCACACTCGTAAAGAGATCAACACACTGACCATTTTCAATGTCCACTGTGGCTGATGCAGGAAGACGTTGTTTTTTTACTTGCTGGAGAGAGCTCACACTACAGGAAAGATGCAGGATGGGCGCTAGATTAGCTGCCGATGGGGGGCACGTTACTGAGAAAACCTACAAATAGTTCTGTAAGTCATCTTTAATAAATAATATTTAATTATTTAATTGCGTAACCAAAGCTGAATATGACGGATACTTTGAGGACTTCTTTTAAAAATCACATTTTATTTTACTATGGGTTTGCAGTGTACTTACACAAGGATCAGTGATTACTGGGCAGACTGGTTATAGCTGAATATCTTCCTTTAAGTCCTTTAAATCCTTTCTGGCCTTTGTAATGGATCCAGCTTTCTTTATACCAGATCCCTTCATAACAGCATATTCTCAGGATGCTTTAAAGACGGTCAGCTCATGCTAATAATTAAAATTACTACACAATGTGGTCCAGAGTAGTACAATTTTTTCTATAGGTGTGTTATTATAAACCAACTAATAAATAATGATGAAGCAAGTGAGATCAATAGATTGGATCAGAAATGGGAAGGAAAACCTTCATCAGGACCATGATGGGTGTTTCAGTCATAAATGTTCCTTTAGCATAACTTCCAGTTAACATCAAATTGTGGCATCTATCTGATCCCAGGTGCTGTGATCCTGCTCGGCAGGACCAACATGTTCCGCTTCAACCATCCAAAGGAGGCGGCCAGACTGAGGGAGAAACGGAAGGTAAGTGTAGCTCCTTCTCTTATGGAGGTGTCTGGTGATGGTGATTGATTTATCTCCCCTCTCCTCCTCTCAGAGTGGCCTACTCCCCACGTTCAGCCTGTCCATGACGGATCTATCCAGGTCCTGTGAGAACCTGTCCACTGTGATGCTCTACAACCCGGGGTAAGTGAACGCATCCAGAAAAGCAGCAGCTGCATGCGATGATCAGCTCTGAGCTGTAGCACATCAAATCATCAAACCTCTGCAGGACTCTGCATTTTCAGTTACTTTCTACTGCTCGCTTCATTTGTGCCGCTGTTTTTAGTCAGAAGGTTCAGACCTTTGATCCGGGCGTCTGACTGAAATGTTTAGTCCTGTTTGTTTCCTGACTCTTGAGTTTAAACTGGATATGAGAAGATGAATCAGAAATATGAAGCAGCTGGTTTAGGTAATTAAACATGTTGTTTTTAGTCGGTATATTAACTCTGTCCACCTGTCCTATTGACAGTCTCTTCACTGAGAAGGGCCCCGTCTTCTTCAGGTAGACTCAGTCATCCACTTCCTGTCTAACTGTCCTGTTTTGACCCAAAAACGTGTCAACCCGTCCCGTCGCTCCACCTCAACCCTCACTTGTCTGTGTTTTTTTTTTTTGCTCATCAGCTTGCTCTCCATCACCCTCTTTGATGTAGAGGACGTCATTGCTTGTCTTTTTGTTTTACGTGCTGCTTTTGCTCTGTGTGTCATTGTGTTGTCACATGACTGTCTTTTGTCTGTTGCCGATGGAGGAAGCTTACAGAGGTGTTTGTATTCTCAGGTTGGAGTTTGAGAGGCAGCAGCGAGAAGAGCTGGAGAAGCTGGAGATGAAAAGGTTACGGCAGTGTTTCCTGTCTTCACTATCACTTTACAAACTCCTTCACTTCCTGTTGAGGTTGGAACGTTTTGAACTGAAAAATCAGGATAAATTATTTAAACCTCAACTTTGATCAAACTTCAGAGTCGGATTAAGGGAGCAATAATTTCCTAGTTCCATCAGTCCATAGTTTGTTTCCAGTAGATTACAAACGACATATTAGATGATGAAACTGAGAAGTTTTACCTTTTTAATGAAAAATATGAATAAGGTTATGGTACTGGTAAATCTGATGACAGAAACATCTGTAAAAAGATTATTGGTACTAATTGCAACAACTGGTAGAGCATTCAACAACAAATTAAGCTAATTGGTAAACTGGTCGGTGACATTACTGGATACAAAAAGAGCATTTCAGAAAGGCAAAATTTCTTGGATGGAAAGATTGACTTAGATTCATCAATCTGAAACAAACTGACAGGATAAAATTAAATTGTTTCACAATTTTTAAGACGAATGTTTTTTAGACTTCTTTATCTAGTGTGTCATCATAGTCAGGAGGAATGTCTGTGAATGGGACAATGTTGATGATGATATGTGTTAACACCAGGCATGATTCTCTAATGGTCTCTACTGCTCAGGAAGACTTCCAGAAATTATCTTCTGTAATGTCATGCATACTAAAAAGGAGAGGGAGCATCCAGGTTATCAGTGGATGGTTGAAAACTTGTATCTTTGATGGAATAGTGTTGCATTAGTGCCTTTGACATAGTCGGCTTCCACATCTGTGAAGCTCCGTCAAAGCTGAAAGGTACATGGAGGCTTTAGAGAAACATCTGTTCCTATCCAGACAATGTTCCTTTCAGGGAATGTTTAGCAGATTAAAGCAAGACAATGCTGAAGCAAATCCTGCATCCATCACAACAGCATTCACAGAAGAGACCAGGCGCTTAAATGGCCTGTCTGCAGTCCAGAACTCTCCTAAAACTCCAGCAACTGGTCTCCTCACTTCCCAGCATGTGTCAAATTAAAAGAAGGGGAGATGCTACGCAATGCTAAATATCACCCTGGAGCTACCTTTAACAGATGGTTTTATCATCAGATTCATACGAATCACTTTCAACATCTGATTTGTTGTTTATCTTCCACTTTATTTACATTTTACACTGATATGAAACTTCTCTTTGAATTTGAGTAATCAGGAGCAAAAATCTTCTGAGTTGGTTCTGATGATCCTGATGAATCTCTTTTCTCTGCAGGAGGCTAATCAAAGAGATGGAGGCAAAGCAGCAGAGTGAGAAAGCAGAGCTGGAGCGCCTCCAACAGGAGGTGGAGAGTCAGCGCAAGGAGTCTGAGGAGGTGCAGCAGCGTATCCTTCGTCAGGAGGAAAGCCTCCGCCATCGCAGTCAGGACATAGAGAGCCGCCTGCGAGACTTCCTGGCTGAGAAGGAGCGTTTTGAGGAGGAAAGGCGTTCTGAGATCCAGGGGCTAGATCTGCAGCGCAGAAGGTGCCGGAAACAACAGCAGGAAGAAGAGCAGGATGATGAGAGGCGACGGCAACAGGAGGTCTCTGAGCAGAATGAGATCTACCGGGAGCTGGAGAAGCTAAAGAGGGAGCGTGAGGAGCAGATGATTCGCCTGGAGACAGAGCGGCGGCGGCTGGAGGAGCAAGAGCGTGAGGAGCTTAGCCGGGTTGGGAGGCTAGAGGAGGAGCTGTGGGAGAAGCGTGAGATGGCTACTGCCCTGCTGGTCCGGGAGGATGCCCGCCGCCTGGAGGAGGAGCGCCGAGCATTAGCCGACATCAGAGAGGCGCTCCTTCGAGCCAAAGAGGCTGCAGAACGCACAGATGTGGAGGAGGCCAGCAAGGAGGCGCGATCCGTCCAGGGTCGTTATGCTGACTTCAAGGTGGCTCAGGTGAAGGAGCTGGGCCAACAGGAGGAGGGACTCCGACAGCAGCAGGAGCGACTAAAAGAGGAGGTCATGGATGAGCATAGCACAATGAAGGGCCTTGCCAACCGGTTAAAGGGAGATGCTGCAGAGGAGCAGCTGGTCAGACAAGCGGAACACCGGCTGAAGTTTAAGGAGAGACTCCTCGCTGAGCTGGCCGGCAGCGTCTTTCCGGCGCTGGCCGAGGAGAAGCTGAGGGCCGAGGAGTTGCTGGAGCGAGGTGACGGGAGCTGCGACAGTCCGCCGGGTCTGGACAACACGCTGTTTCAGGTGGAGAAAGAGTTGGAGGAGAAGCAGGAGAAGCTGAACGCCCTCTGGAGTGGCACCCAGCAGCTGCAGCAGCTCCAGGAGACCTGCGAGTTTACAGCCAACGTAGCACGACAGGAGGAAAAGGTGCGGAGGAAGGAGAAGGAGATCCTGGAGTCGAAAGAGAAGCAGCAGAGGGAGGCCATGGAGCAGGCGGTGGCTCGGCTGGAGAGGAGGCACTCTGCACTGAGATGCAGTGTCTCCCTGGAAGCGAACTCAGAAGAGCAAGGACACAAGAGCTCCGTAGTCAGGAGCACAAAGACTGAAGCAGAGCTGGACCAGCAGAGGTCAGAACCTGCTTTGTCCGAACGATCCGATTGGGTTTTTCTGATGTAACATTTCTGTTTTGTTCTCAGAGTTGAGCGCGAGATCCAGAAGCTTCGGCAGAGGATCAGCATTGGAGAAGAAAACAGCAGAACTCCATCCAACGAGGAGAAGTTGGGTCATAACAGCTCTCCAGTCAGCCACATCCAGAGTCTGAACACGCTGCTGCCGCTGTCAGAGGACAGGTAAGCCACACGGCTTGTTCTTCATGTTTCAACACTAAGAGTTAACCTCTCGAGCTCCACTGTGCCGGTCCCCGCGGGATTAACATAGGCTCCACAGTCTGTAACATCAGGTCTGGTTTATAAATGTAAGCATGTGGTATCTCAACCAAAACCAGTTTAGTTAAAACAGCCCTTTAGTTATCATCTTTGATGACTGATGAGATGGATGTAAATTACAAGACTTCTAGAAAATGTAGAATTCAGCAATGTTTTACCATCTTGATCACTGGGTGCTGTTTGCAGCATCTGAGCAATTGCAATCATTACCTTTTTATAACAAATAAATCCTCACATTTTCATCCTCCTTGTCCTAAATATTCCATTGTATGTTTGGATAAAGTTTAAGGTAAGATGTAGGAGGAAAATTATAATTACTGGTTTGTAAAGAAAACCTGCTGTTTTTTCTTTTTACAAATTTAAGCCAAAATTAAAGAACTTTTGTTCATATAATGTTACTTTTTAATAAGTTTTGATCAGTTATGAATCATTGATTTTTTTTTTTGTGTGTGTGATTATTTCTGATTAAATATTGTGAATAAAACATTAAAATCTATAGTTAATCTATACTAACTACACTCAGTTTTTTTTGTTTTGCTTTAGCTTTTTTTTTAAATAAAATTTAATATTGTGCATATACAGATTGTGTACCTAATCCAATCAAATTTCTAAACAAAGCTTTTAAAAACGAGCACAGAGTGAGGTGCTGCATTACGAAGCAATAAAATATGAAAATGTGTCAATAGGTACGTGTGGGTTTTATGAACCATTTTTAAAACTGATGAAGAGGCGACCTCTCTAACATGCAGAGGCAGGTAACTTAAGACCATGTGCACCTTTTACTCAGACGTTGTAATTGTAATAATTTGTAATTGCAGAAAAATAAGTTTGTCGTTTGCAAGCTGAACTCTTAAAAATGGTCCTCAAAGCTGAAAGAGTTTAACAGCTGTTCACTGTCAACAGGATCAATGCGTACATTGAAGAGGAAGTCCAGCGACGGCTTAGGAAGATGAATAATCTGAACGGCAGCAGCAACATGGATCTGTCTCTGTCCTGTGAATCTCTTCGAGTAAGTCACTTTAACCACTAACGCAGGATTGGGCAACTCTAAGGTTTCACAAGCTGCCGTTCACACGGCGAGACATCTGTGGGAATAAATGCTGCATAAATAAATATCTGGGGTTTTTACTCATGCTGAATTTTCAGTTTTAGCTCTGACTCCCAGTCATGGCAGAATTGCTGTGCAAAGGCTTTTCAGCCCCTCCATGGTCACTGCTATAAAATAATCAATGATTTCCTTTTGATAAAATCACTTCAACGAACGTAGAATTGAAGCAACATTTTTCATATGCTCAGATATAAAGAAAAAAGATTGGATATGCTGGTCTATATGCAGGAAGTATGTTGGTTTAAAATCAGATTTCCAGACTACATGATCATTTGAATAATCTGATAACTCAAAGCGAGTAATGATCAGGTTTTTTGTGGACTTTTTTTTGGACTTCTTTACGCATGTGCAAAACCTTACAGAAGAAACCTGTGTCTCTTCAGTCTTTTATCTCTGTTATGAAACAACGTGAGTGAAACAGGATGGTGAACAGCAGCGGTGAGATAATTTCTCCCAGGATGTGATGCAGAACACAAGAAGATGGAAATAATTTCAGAGCAGATGTGGTCATAAGCTAAAAGAATCTCAGATGTGACTCATTACTTCTGCTGCTCATAATCAGCATTGCTGTTCATCAGTCGTTCTTAGACGTGAAGAGATGCAAAATGTGACAAACTTCATCATTAAGGACCAAAACAGTTCCTCGTTTACAGCTCTGAGACTTTTCTTCTTGTGGGATTAAAGCTTCTGTAACGGTCCAGATTTCCCCCAACGCTCCGGTTGTTGGGCTGAATATTCACCTCCAGGGAGAGTAGGAGCACCTGACCTCTGTAAGACATGGTGAGGATCCAAGAGGGGAAATTTGGTCTAATTTAAACTGTGCTGCAACATTGAGGTCCTTTTTTTACAGTAGTAGCAGTGCAGATGTTTGAAACTGGTTCTGGTTCATTGCAGTAAATGGATCCTGAGACCCATCTGGTTGAAACTGGTTGTATTTAATGTTTTTATTATCATAATTTCTGCTACTATTTCTACTGATGTGCAGTAAAGCGGATCCAGCAGGTAAGAAAATGTTTGTGTGCAGAACTGATATTCAGCTCTTTAACTCTGCAGGAGGAGGACGAAGTTAGCGACTGTAGCTCTGTTAGATTAACAGATGAGGTAAGATCAGGATCCTCCAGACCTTTCTTTGTTTTCCTGTCCGAGACCTCCCTGCCCTGTAATCTGCATGACTCCTCCGATGATGGTGGTTTTCAATGCGCCATTCTCTGCCCGGGTTTTATTTGTCCTGGTTCTGCTGAATCCTCCCCCTTATCCTTCACCATAATTCAGAAAATTGATCCCAACAAAGCGGCTTGCACTTTTATTTATTTTTTAATATTCTGTTTATGTTCAGGGCTCCCATTGAAGTTGAATTTGGATGTTTTGCAGGATGAAGAAAAGCACCACACTATAAATCCACGGAGACATAAATATGAGGTAAGACCTGCATCTGGGTACATTTTCTAATGAGGACAATTTTATAAACACTGAAAATCTGGGATCTTTTTTGTAAAATTGCTGTCTGCATTAATATTAATCTTCTGTGCACAACATTGAGATCTTGACTTCATTCTTTTTAAATGTGGTTAAATTTTAGGAAAAAGGATGATGGGTTGTTGTTTTGTAAAATCTAAATATCAGTCATTTCCTTTTTTTTGTTTGGTACATCTGTCTAGAGGCCAGCTGCGAGTATTTGCTAATTTGAACCATTATTTTATTTATTCCTTTATTACTGGAGGAACAGAAGCTCACTTTGTGTTTTTTGGATGTACACAATACCTTGAAATTCTCATTTAGCAGCCCAGTCTTTTATTTCTGAAGAGATTCTGACAGAGATGTGTGTTAGATTAAATGATCACTTAGATGTAAGTCGCTTTGGATAAAAGCATCTATTAAATGACTGTAGATTAAAATTAGCAGATGACATAGTCCACAGGAAGAATATGGTCTTTTAAAGTTGGAACTTAATTTGCATGTCAAACCTCTCTGCACCATTGATTTCAAATCACTTCTAACTCACCTGTGCACCTGGTGATTGGACAAACTTTCCTTCTG
>JBAMHV010000004.1:27880830-27892280 GCA_037177535.1 Pseudomugil gertrudae | reverse complement strand
GTGTTGGCCCTGGATGGACTGGCGACCTGTCCAGGGTGTACCCTGCCTCTCGCCTGTTGAGCTGGGATTGGCTCCAGGCCCCCCGCGACCCCGCTCTGGGATTAAGCGGAAGAAAAAAAAAATGGATGAGTTTTTCTTTTAGTCCTAAAAGGTGCATTCATGCTTACATTACTTGTGGAAATATTTTTTTAAATAATTTAAATGAAATTGAATCCATTCCAAGCTTTTTTCTGCATTTATTATGGGCTTTAAAAATGGAACATAATGTTAAAATTGATCTGAGATGGAGAGATAGGTGTAAAATAAATATAAAGCGGTGTTTAATGTAAAATTAAGAGATCATAATTCTTTGCAATGAAGTGCCTCAGACAAAACAATACACACTCTGGATTTAATACAGCAATTGGGTATAAGCCTCCTATTGGATAATTACTGCATGGGTGATTATTAGTCAGCAGTCAGAGGAGTCATTTGTCTCCAAAGGACACAATAAGTAGCTTCTCACTTCCCAAACAACCATGTAGAAAGACACATGCTGTGGTTGTGGAAAGCATATTAGTCTGTTTGACCAGATCACCAGCATGAGTCAAGTAGAGAAAATCTTTGAAGAGATTGCAGAAACTACTAAAACTAGATTAATAACGGTCACATGCATTATTATAAACCAGAAGGATCATGGGGAACAAGAAAAAAATGTGAACATTGAAACATCTGGTGAAGTCAAATAAAAAAGAAACAACAGTAGAACTTGGGGCTATATTTAAGTGTAAGCACATGAAATGGAAAGAGAGCCATGAGAAAGCACAAATTAGTGATGTAACTGGAGAAAGCAGCTCCAGTTTGCCATAGAGTATAAAGATTAGATCGTGGAGTCATGTAAGAAGGACGCGTGGTCAGATTATTCCAGATTTACGCTGTTCTGCAATGATCGAAGCATCAGAGTAAGAAGGGAGGCAGATGAAGTGATGCAACCACGTGGGGTCAGTCTATGATCTGGGTTTGCTGCAGTTGGTCAGCTGATTACCTGAATGTACTGAATGTGCAGGTTATTCCATCTGCCTGGATGGCATGACCATATGCAGATTATATAAAAATTTCTGGGGTTTAAATAGTTCAAATATGAGAGCCGGAGACATCATTCTCACTCATGGATTGGTCACCACTCTTTACACAGTGGTCGGACTCTTCATCAATACAAGATCCTCGTGATTTTTTTTTCTTTTGCTGGCAACTATTTTCCTGGCCAGGCAGTGTAAATATAAGCAGATAAGTTCATTAATTTAAGCTTTCATGGGATCCTTTGTGCACACATGATGTTATTTCCTAAGTACATATGTAAAGATCTCCAGAAAGTTAAAAGGATCATTGACCATCTTGGACATACCGTCCCCATTAATTTAATTTGTAATGTGTTTGAGCTGCCTTAAATTCCTGTCATATTGTGTTTTTGTGCCTTTTTGCGAACTGTTTGAAAGTAATTTTGTTCTGATTAGATTAATTCTCCTGGTTTTTAAACATCACTGCAAACTTTTTTGGAAACAGGAAAGATTTACACACCTCACAGAAGAAGCAAGAAGTCTTCAGTTACTGCGAGTAACGCTTTTATAAAACCGTGACGACCTGCAGGTCAAAGGTTTTGAGGAGTGAAGCTCACGTTCGATACATGGATATATTTCTGGGTTTTCTTACCTGAGACATGACAGAAGCATCCAGGCAGGATAAGGAGAAGGAGCATCTCCGCAGAGTTCAAGCTTCAGCCGAGAAATAAGCTCTTTCTCATTAAAGAGGAAGTTATAAGTGACAGAGTGGGTGGAAATGCAGCTTTTATCAGTCATCATGCATGAAAATTTAACTGTTTACTATCAGAAAATTAAACCAAAAAGCAACTTTTCCTAATTAAAAACCTTTATTTATAACGTACCTTCATACACACGTCTAAGATGAGCTTATTTCTGAGTCCAACATTTCAACTGGTAAAAAGTCTTTTCACGTTTCGTTGTGTTTTAAGTTTTGCTTTAAATAATCTGTCTGTGTACAAAAGTTATTTCTGTTCCAGCATAAATAACGTAATTTTTTCCACAGTGACGTCAGCGTAAGAACGCTCCATCAATGGTTGGTGGATCTACGAGCTGTCGCTGCTGCTCGGCTGGCTGATCTTCGACAAATCTCCGAATGACACGGTGGCCGAGCCGCGCTTCGCAGGTTTGGCCTGAAAACAGGAAAAAAAAAAAAGGACATTCAGATCAGATTAACAGACAAGAATGCAGCAGAGAAGTTGCTGCTGCGTTTTGGATCATGAGACAGCCTCAGCCAAGCTTTACTTGTCAGACAGACTCACATCTGATGTAATTATGTGTAGTTAGCAGACCTGTGCCAAGCTTGACCTTGAACTCAGCAAAAATCTGCTAATCACTGATGTGTGTCACGTGTGTTGCAGCAGGGAAACTCCTAACAGCTCTTGAGGACCACAGTTTTTCTCTAAAATACTTGCAGAGTATAGAACAGAATATTATCCAGAGGAGTTTGTGGTCAGCTCAATCTGTCCATATCATCATCCCTCCACCACCGTGCTCCGCTGCTAAGAGGTGTTGGTCTTGCTGTGCATTATAACCAAACTCACAAGTCTTAAGAAAACTTTATTGATCCACAAAACGGCAATTCATTTTTATTTACCTACATCCCCGCCCACTTAAAAAAACACACATACAATAGTGTGTCAGCTCCAGCTGTCCAAACATATATAAAAATTAAGCAGAATAAAAAAAGATAAAAATCCAGGTTAAAATCCCAGTTAAATAAAAACACTGAGCAAACAGAGTGAACACACTTCTGAGGTCAGAACACACTGCTACAGATTTTCCCTCACCTGTGACTCATGAGGCTTCCAGCCAATCATGTATAGGATCTCGAAGGTGGCGGGGACGGAGCCATCCTCACTTCCATACATCTCTGAAACACTCACACAGAACCAGAATCACACAGCAGCTCTACGGTCAGTTTTTTGTGGATGAGAACATCTTTGCCGTTAGTACGACTCAGCATTTCTGGATCCTCCTCTGCAGGCTTGTTTTGAGGAAAGAGGAAGTGATGAAGACAGATGTGATGTCTCACATCAGTCTGATAAGACTCTGCTGACAGCAGCAAACAGAAGTATGACAGATGAAGTCACATCTGGATCAGCTGAATGAATCAGAACATGGTGTGATCATCCCACCGATGAAGCTGGAATTTACAGGATTTATTCCTGTAAAATGTAAAATGTAATGTCTGGATGTTTACACATGACCTCCTGGCTACAGACACCTCCTGTTTACTAAGTTGAGCTGCAGTTACTGTATTTTCTCATTAGATGGAGATCATTAGAGCTGAAATAGTTGCTGTTTCATGACGTTTTTCCAGCCAGGAAAACTGAACATGGACCACTCTGGACCTCCATAAATCCTGTTCTCACCTTTATAAATAGCTGCTGCTGCCAATATCGTGTCTCTGTGCAGCAGCGCCCTCCGGTTCCAAGCACAGTTACTCTCCCCCATACCTGCAGAGGACACACTTTTATACACTTCTCTTTGTTTACATCTGGCTTTGCTGTGACTGTGAGCAGGTTATACCTTGTAGGTCAGTCATGACCTCCATGATTCCTGGATAATGAACCTGAACTTCATCAATGTCCTGAACAGAGAGAAGAGACATTATATCATCAAAAACATGGTCATGTTATCTTCTTCTGAGTCTGCAACAGCTGTTTAAAACCAGAGATGTCAAACTCCTTTAATTCTTCATCTGCTGATCCTCATCTGACGACGGCATGTGGACATCCTAACAACAACTCGTGGTGGCCGACAGCTGCATCAACTCAAGTCGCCCAGTTTAATTGTATTTTAATAGTCACCAAATTCATCCGGTGGCCAGATTGGATCCTTTAGCACAGCAGTGTCAAACTCTGTTCCTCGCTGACCCCTAACCTGCAGCTTTTAGGTGTTTGCCTGCTTCAACACACCTGCCTGAAATTAATGAGTCATTGTACAGAACTTAAAAGGCTGTCGGAGCAGGGAATATCTAAAACCTGCAGGACGATAGCTCTGCTCTAGTGGGTCCGTTTTAGCCCATGTTCATATATTTGACACCGCTGCTTTAAATTCCATCACACAGATTTTAGTTCCTTCTGAAACACCATCTCCCTCTCAGGAACATTACTCTTATTAGCTACTAAATGCTATCCCAGCAGGGTCATGGGAAACCATCAGAAGCAGTATAACCAGTACAAGGAAGGGTCTGGTCCTCACCACGGTCAGCATGTTGAAGCCAGCCTGGCCCAGCAGGTTGCCCAGGTCTGTGACGGCGGTGTAGGGGGACACGTGAGGGGAAAATCCTCCTTCCCTCTCTATCTCAGCCAGCTGGAGAGAACATCTGAGCTCGTAGAGGGTTTCACCGCCCACCATCGCCCCAATGAACACCCCGTCTGGCTTCAGCACCTGATGGATCTGAGCGGATGAGCAGGTCTGAGGATACCTCACTCTCATCTCTGTATCTCCAACAACAGGAGTGTTCAACCTCACCTGTCTGAGGGCTCCGGGCAGGTCGTTTATCCAGTGAAGTCTGCAGGAACACGACAGCAAATGGGTTTGGTTCAAACCAGCTGTAAGGTCTCCCAACAGCTAAAAAAGGGCTGTAAAAGCATGTCATTACTCACGCCAGGCTGCTCACGACCAGGTCGAAGGTGTTTTCTTTAAATGGCAGGAACTCCTCATCAGCCAGGACACAATGAGTCGGAATCTCGCCCTGCTTCCTGCGTTCCTAAAAAACACCCAAAACCCGGTTCAGACAGATTCTAACCTATGCTTCACCGCACACAGGACAAAATACTTCAGAGTAAAAAGAAGTGACTTCATTTTCCGCACCAATGTGATGATGTGTCTGAACTCACCAGTGTCTGTGAGGAAATGTCCGTCAGGAACAAACGCTCCACCACGTCCTGAAGGAGCAGAACGTATCCACCACATTTACAAACCCAAAGAAGAAACCATCTGAATATTTTTATGTTTCTGTTAGCTGATCTCTGTCTGAATCAGTGGGATATAATAAAAAAAACATTGCCTATGGATGGTATTATCTTCCAGAACAGAACTTATAATTCACTCGTACTGACCAGCTTTATTACACTTTCTTGACAGAACATTTGGCTTTCACACTCCAGCCTTATTGTGGTTTCTAGAGGCTCTAACCTCTGGATCCTCCAGTTATAAGACCCCTCTCCGTGGAACCAGCTCCCAGTTTGGCATCAACAAACACCCCATTTTGGGGAAAAAAATCCCTTTGTGATAAATCTTATGATTAGGTCTGGCTTGGTGACTCTTATCCATCCTATTAGCTCTGCTGCTATATGCCAGGGCTCCAGGGGACATCCCATAATGCACTGTGTTGCTCTCTTTACTCTCCATATTTACTCTGATGTCATTCATTTGTGTTGCTCTTCTTTCTCAGCAGGACTTCCTGGCTTCCTATGCTGCTTGTTGACCCGTCTTTCTCCACCTGGACTCCACCGGTCCAGGCAGATGGTTGTCCTTCCTGGTCCTGGTTCTGGTTCTGATGGGGATTTTCTCTCTGCTGTGCCCTCACACAACTCAGGGTGGAAGATTGAGTTACAGGGATTTGATCCCTGCTGACGGTTTCCTTAGCTAAGTCGTTATTTTTATTAATACCGTGATGTTAAGTTGGACTAATGTGGATCACAGAACGGACTGGTTGAACTGGACTAGAACAGTGGACTGAACTGGGCTGTGTCTGTTAAAGTATCTTGAGGTGGCTTTGTTGAGAATTGCTGCTTTATAAATGAGCATACATAAATCTAAACTGAATATGGACACAAATGTCTGTATTTCTTTAAACAGTCACGTGTAAAAACTGACACCATTAAACTTGAACAGGTGAAAAATCTCTTCTTACTTTGTTTAAATGTTCTGCGATGTGACTCTTTCCACCACCGATGTCCAAAGCCAGAGGAAACGTCCTGAGGAGACGAGATCATTTTACAATAAAATCTGACTTTCCGTTTAAGAATAAAACCTAAATGATGCTGTTATTGATCAAAGGTTATAAAACAAATACCACCAGAAAGGTTTTCTCTACATCATAAAACACAATACTGGAAACTGAGAACTTTATCACCATAAATGATAAACTAAAGATGATTCAGGTATGAATCTGAGAACAGAATAGAAGCTGAATAAAAACAGGTTCATTCTCTGTATCGGTCTCTAAGAAAGTTTATATCATCTAAAATCCACTCAAATGAAGACCTAAAACTAGATCTCACCTCGCAATGTCGTACACCCGATCAGCTACCCGACCGCCTACCTGCAAACACAAGATTTTAGATTGTCAACTGAGACCACCTGAAAAACAACAAAAAACATGTCGTTGTGGTACATTTACATGATGCCCTGGAGAGGAAAAACAAAGAGAAAAGAAAAGAGTTTCACCAGTGATTAGATTAAATTCCTGTTTATATCCAGAGTCAGAAACAATGTAAAGGTGTGTTACTGGTTACAGAGACACTACACAGCACAAACAAGACAATAATGGTTACTGCAGGCACCAAGAATAAACAAGGACAAGTAGAAGATGCAAACTTAACCAGTTAAAATGCAAAAAGAGGAGAGAAACACAGAAACAGTGATGGAGCTGAGCATCCTAACCATAAGATGATAAAGTTAAAATGACTGCAAAAGAGAGACAAAGAGCAGATAGAGATGCAACTGTAAACAGATACAAATAGACAAAAACACTGAGAATAATGAATGAAACGACTGAATAAACTAAAAATATCACATGTCTGTGTTTTGTGCCTTTTTGGGTGGGGGTCAGGGTGCTCTGCAGGTCTCAGGTTGACCTCTCACCTCGTCCCTCAGATAGTCGTAGTGGTGACCGTCCTGTAGAGACGCAGCCCAGTTCTTCTGCCTCTTCTTCATCGTCCTGTTGAAGACATTCATGGTGCCCCTGCCTGACACTGACATGTCCCTGCGAGGCTCAGACCTGAACCCAGCCTGAGGTCTGCACGGGCAGGAGGAAGCGAGCCAACGTCCCGGTGAGGCTGCAGGACCAGAACCGGCTGTCTGCAGCCTCTGCAGGACTCGTCCACATATCCTGCTGCTCATGCTGCTTTTATCAAACACAAACAGCCCAACATGTCATTGTGAACAACCACTTCCTGCACATGCGCACTGAATGACCTCAGGAGAGGGGAGGCAGGAAACTGAGGAGCTGGATTCAGCCTGGTGAACTGGAAACTGTGGAGCTGGAGTCAGCCTGGTGAACTGGAAACTGTGGAGATGGATCACAGCAGGAAAACTTAAAAGATACTTCTACCATTACGGATCAGTTTAATTAATTTTCTTTCCTTGTATTTTACAAGAATTTGAGAGTAATGATTATACAGCAACCAGCAAAATGATCACATCAAATATTCAGCATAAAACTATATTAAAGATAGTACATCTAATCGGTTCTTTCTTACAAACACAAATTTCACAAACATCATTAAAAAAACTTTAGGTCGTGTTAACTAGGCCTCTTGTAATATAATACTTTTAAGCAATCAGTTCTTAGACTATATCACTGTTGATAAGTAACCTAAAATGTCTTAAATATATCTAACTAATATACATATCTATGATTTAAAATGTTCAGGTTTATTCGAGCAGTGAAAATAATATTTGGTTTCTGAAGGTGGATATCAATAATTTTCTATTTTTATTTATAAAAATTATTAAGCAATTATCACTTGTTGCATTTAAGAATATTTAATCTTTCAAAAATAACTAGAGAAAATCTGAAGGTGTTCGTTTTGGTTTATTAGTTAAAAATTTAATTAACTTGAGTGACTAAACTGTTGGTTTTATTGGTTTTCTGGTAACATCTAATGTTACCAGAACAATATTGTGCGCGTTTCGCGCAGTTTGGCTCAGTCCGCTTGCCGTAGCAGAAAGAGGCGGGTTACCCAGAGAGGTTACGACCACGACAGACAGACAGTTGCATGCTGGGAAAACACGTGTAAGAGGTACCCGTCAAGTAAAGGTAAATAATAGTTTTAAATACAATTTAAAGTGTGTTTTAAAACCGGGTTTACAGTGTTTTTATGACACACAGAAGCGGTGTGATGGTTCCTGCTGCCATCATCGCTGAATATCTTCCCTGACCGGACATTTTATTTTCATGTTGAAGCTCTGGTTTCTGGCTCTGCAGGTTGCTGAACGCTGGTGCTTCAAACGAGAAGCTAAAGCTAGGTTTTAAAACGACTTTTATTCCTGCTGAGCTCAATGTGTAGCTAAGTTTAATGGTTTCCAGACTTAAAACAATGTATTATTATTATCATAGACACAATCACAGCTGCATCACTTAATCTGCCTCTCTTCAGTTTAATGTCCCTTTGTGTCCTAATGTGCAGATCTTCTTCTTTACTCCCTTCAGCTTTTTACTGATTTTTTGTTGTGTTATTACAGTCAGGATTATTCATTCAGCCATTTTTTGTTGAAGTACATAATATTGCATCCCCTAAATTCTTTTGGCGACGTTGTTAGCACTTCAAGCTAACTTTTTTGTTAGCTAACGATCCCAGGTTACCCATCAGAAACTATTAGAATATTTTTTCTGCCTCTCTACGATAAATCCTCTTTCATTTCTTTACAACTCATTCAGGATTTGGTCTTTTATTTCACTTATCAGTTAATTCTGATACCGTAGAAACTCACAACAAGTTCAAACTACACTGAAAATCCTTTGAGCAGCACAGAAGCTGCAGAAAATGATCTTGGAAAAATTAACATGACTGATCATTAGGTTTTTTTTTCCCCTCTTTTTTTGTTACTCTACAGGTGAGGTTGTGAGTTCCTCAACATGTCGTCTAAACAGAACCAGGACGACGATGAGCGCTTCCTCCGGGTCCAAAAGGACCCCAGGTTTTGGGAAATGCCTGAGAAGGAGCGCAAAATCAAGATTGACAAGCGTTTTCAGTCCATGTTTCATGATAAGCGCTTCAAGGTGAAGTACACGGTGGACAAGCGAGGACGTCCCATCAACCACACCTCTACCGAGGACCTGAAGCGCTTCTACAAACTGTCTGACTCTGAGGAGGAGGACGATGAAGAGGAGGAGGTAGAGAACAGGAAAGCAGCAGAAGACAAGAAGAAGAAAGTGAAACCGGAGGGAGGACTGAAGAAAGGGACAGATGTTAAAAAAGAGCTACCTAAACGAGAAGCTCGAGTTGTTGAAGAAGGTGAGGTGAACTTGCATTTAGTCTCTGCTTTGTTCAGGAAGTTGTGCTCACATAAACAAGGACCTTAATTTTGACAGAAACCATTGTGACCTCTAACTGTTTCCTTCAGATGAAGAAGAAGATGATGAGCCGCCATCTGCAGGTGAAATCATAAACCTTGACCCTGAGGAAGAGGATGAAGATGAACAAAGTGACGATGCTGAGGAGGAGAGCGACGTAGGGAGTGGATCTGACGAAGAGGAGTCTAGTCTGGACTCTGAAGACGACAGTGACAGCGGGCCAGATCTGGCCCGAGGGAAGGGTAACATTGAGACCAGTTCAGACGAAGATGATGACGATGATGTGGATGCCATCCTGAGAAAGGAAGAAGAGGAGATAGAACATGACTGGGGAGAGCTGTGTAAAGACGCTGCGCGAAGTGACGAGGTGAGGTGTGTGGAGGGAGGAAGGTGCATGTCGCTGACAGGGTTTAAACATGTGGCTGTTTCAGGTCTCTGCACGCCTGGCGGTCTGCAACATGGACTGGGACCGAATGAAAGCCAAAGACCTGCTGGTGCTGCTGAACTCCTTCGTACCCAAAGGAGGAGCCGTGCTGTCTGTGAAGGTATGCCTCATGAGCTGAATCACATCAGAAATGTTAGAAAGGAAATGTTTGCCTTACTGTTTGTATAGTAATGCCAGTGAGAATGCATTTATTTAGATGGTCCAAAGCAGGAGTGTCAAACTCCAGTCCTCAAGGACCAACTGGTTTGAACCAACTGGTTGGAATCTGAGCTTTAATAAAACCAGTTCCAGAATCTGTTGTAAAGAAAGAATTCATTTTTGGGGGGCCAAACAACAGACGACTGCAGTCTTCAGGCTGTTTTTGATCGTGATGGGGAGCAACAGTAATGCATGCTGGGTGTTGTTGTCCAGATCTACCCGTCTGAGTTTGGGAAGGAGAGGTTGAAGGTGGAGGAGAATCAGGGACCTCCGGAGCTGATGGCGCTGCCCGACGACTCGGAGGATGACACAGAGGAGGAGAGGTAACCGTCACATGATGATGAGGGTGGTGGTCAGCGTTTACACCTAATTATAGTGTTTTAGTTGTACTGCCATCATTCTCCTTAAGCTTCAGTAGCTCAGCCCTCCCAGCAAAATGGCGGCCGCTCAAGAACTTTACAAACTATTTTATATTTCCACAAACAACTTTAAATTACCGCCACAATACCAGAAATCCCCAGAATAAGGCCTGTTTCAGTACCACCATTATGGAGACTCGATCCACTGTTTTTACTGACCTGTAGTTAAGCAGGTAGAAGAAAGAAGGTGAGGAGACACGGCACTTCTCTCTCTCGCCCAAATCACTTCTGCTCAAGCAGCGGAAGCGTCCGTCCCCTTTTCCGCTCCCAGGGCAGAGAGAGAGAGAACAAGTGTTCCGCACTCCTCTTTTTACATAAAAAGCTATTCTCAGTGTAAATTGACCACAAAATAATTACAAATAAAATCTATAAATGTGGTCATCCTATTTAGGTGTACCACACTAACACAGATGCCTCTTCTTTGTTCTGATTTGGGTTTCCCCTTCAGGGTTCACAGAGAAAAGATGCGTGACTACCAGTTCAAACGATTGAAATATTTCTACGCGGTGGTGGAGTGTGACTCAATCAGCACAGCTTCTAAGATCTACGAGGAGTGTGACGGCTACGAGTACGAGAGCAGCTGCTCCGTAATGGACCTCCGGTATGAACACGTCACTCATCACAACTAACAGAAATCTACATTCATTAGATGTCTTTGGGCCTGAGCTCTGTAAGTGAAGGTGTCCGTGTTGATGACAGGGAAATCTGTTTTATTTCAACTTATCAGTTTTGTTCCTGATGATGTGAAGTTTCACGAGGAGCCCAAAGACGTGGCGACAGATGTGCACCTGCCGGCATACACTCCCAAACTCTTCACTTCCTCCGCTAGCTCCACTTCAAAGGTAAGAGCTGTTTCCACCTATCAGGGGTGGGAGCTCTGGTCCTCGAGGGCCGGAATCCTGCAGGTTGTCCATGAAAAAGTCCAACAAACACGACGTTTGTATCATTGCATTGAAAGCTTTATTTCCAGAGCGCCATCAACTTACACTGAACTCACACGCCCGCACAGACTTATTTATAGATACCAAAACACTACTCTCGCGAGAGTGTATCCCACA
>JBAMHV010000004.1:27851984-27867022 GCA_037177535.1 Pseudomugil gertrudae | reverse complement strand
CGAGAGTTCAAAGCGTTCATATCCCGGACTCGGACCTCTGCGTCCCTGCGCAGAGCCTCACAATTTTCCATGCCACGGGAAATCCCACATGCGCCAATCAGCAGGATCTCCGTGCACATCAAAGCAAATGGATCCACATCTTCCCCAGAGAGCATCGACAAATATATATAATGTATAATGAACTCAGTCTTCTGTTGATTCATAATCAAATAAACAACTCGTTGTTTTTTTTGTTGTGGTGCAAAAAGCTGCAGTTTGTTCTGAAAACAGAACCGACGTCTGTGTTGAACCAATCAGGTGCAGCTGACCTGGGACGAAACGGACCACGAGCGTGTGACGGCCATGAACAGGAAGTTCAACAAAGACGATCTGCTGAACATGGACTTTAAAGCTTACCTGGCTTCCTCCAGTGAGGAAGAGGAGGATGAAGAGCAGGAGAGTGAAGGTGAGAAATGTGAAGCTGGGATTCTGTTGCCGTTGCGGCGTGAAACCATGCTGAGGTGTTGTGCTGTGTTTGCGTCGGACAGAAGGACCTGTGGAGGAGGTGCAGAGGAAACCACCCGAACAAGAAGAAGAGAAGAAGAAGCCGAAAACCCAGGAGCAGATCTCCCGGTACCGGGAGTTACTGAGAGGCATCCAGGAGAAGGAGAAGAAACATGGGGACAAAGGCATGGAAATGGAGATCACCTGGGTTCCAGGTACGAGGGGGCATCTTTAACTGTTTGCTTTTTCCTTATTATTCATAATTATGGGATGCTTTAAAGATAGATTTGCATATTTTATATTAATCTGACACATTAAATGGTTTGTTAAACCAAACCATCAGAGAATTTCTCAGTAGGACCAATCCAGAACAGCACAGCATCCCAGCACAAGGAATGATGCCAGATCGACCGTTAGTGGCCTGAACTGGTATGAAGCAGCTTCATACTGGTAGATTCTGATGTTTTCAGATGCACAACATGTTCTCTGTCTACATTACCCTTCACCGTTACCCATTAGCTTCCCAGTGGTTTCAGGGTACAGGAAGTGCTCTTCTTCCTGACAAGAGGCAGAAGCTAATTCATGGGTGTTAAGCTCCAGTCCTTGGGGGTTGATATCTGGCAGGTTTTTGTTGTCTCCATGCTCCAACGCAGCTGACTGAAATGAATGAATAACCTGACAAGAACCTGTTGGATCCATTTGATTTCCATCAGGTGTGTTGGTGCAGGGAAACAAAAACAACTTCTTCTTCTACTGGCCCTCGAGGACTGGAGTTTGACAAGCCTGAATCTATTTTATTTATTTATTTGTTGTGAATTAATTTAAACGGTGATTATACTAATCGACTGTGAAATTTGATATTTTATTTGTTTATCCGTTGTTCTTTTTTTTGTATGTGTTTTGGTCCAGTTCAGTCAGTTTAAAGCAGATTTACAAGATTAAATTATTTACCAGATTACACACAAATATGTTTGTGTTTTGTTGGTTAATGTGGAGCCGTGAGGTCAGAAATAAGGTCCATTCTGCCTGGAAATCTGGAGAGAAACTGTTTTGTTCTTCAGTAAAGCTGGATTTATCCTGGTGCAGCGTTTTTGTACCTGATGCAGAGGCAGTGTGCACAGGGTAAAATCTCTGTGCTGCAGTTTCTTTTCTGGATCTGCGGGTAGCATTATGGCTGGTATCTGTAAACTCCACAGGGCAGAGTTTACTAAACAAAAAGTTTAGTGTATGCAAATTACATGTTATGTGTTAAATAAATAAATACCATGTAAATGATCTGTCTTTATGTGGTGCTGATAGTAAACAGCACTGACTGCTAATTTTGCTTCTTCATGTATTTCTTCAAGTAATATTGCTGCAATGAAATGTTTGTTAACAAGTAATCGGCCTTAAGGGTAGAATTTATCTCCTCTTATTGTTAAGTATAAATAACACAGCATAAAACAAGTCTATGTTGACAGAAAATGTAGTAATATAATGTGCTTTGATGCAGTTTGTCATAATAACCAAACTAATTGTTTCACTGTAGCAGCTGCAGCTTGATGAGCTGGTGTTTAACCACTAAAGCACGTTCATTTTCCCCGTGTTCAGGTCTGAAGGAAAGAACGGAGCAGCTGGTGAAGAAGAAGCTGGAAGGGAAGGACAAGCTGACACCGTGGGAGGATTATCTGCAGAAGAAAAAAGAGAAGAAGAAGAAAAGTGTGAGCCAGGTGAGCAGGATATCTCAGGTTTGTTTTGGGCTTAAATCCGATGGAAACAATGAGGAACAGTAAAGATCCACAGATAAATTCACATAGTTTCCTATAACATCCAACTATGGACAGAAAATATAAACAAAGAGCACAGACCTCCCTCAAATTGTTTTTTTTTGTGCCAATGACTGTGGGAATTATTTCTGATTTAAAAGCTCTAATAAAATTAAAATTAAGGGCAAAATGATTTCTTTCTCTCCATGGGCAGGTAAAGCTAGTGGCTGTAAGACTGAACAAATACACTCATCGCATGTCCAGCTGCTAACAAGACACAGTGAGAACGTCTCCAAAAACCACCAACAAATGTTTATAACCAGCCATTTTGTGGTATTTTAGCATCTTTACAAAAAAAAAACCCATTGAAGATCTCTCTCTCAAAGCCCTTTGCTGTCTAACTGGCAGACATAAGGGAGCCTATAGAGGGCTTCCTGTAGTCTATGCAGAGAAATGGATACCGGTAGTTTTGCCCAACTCAGAAATGATGTCAAACCCAGAAGTAATGAGCAAAAAGAAAGAAATGAGTGGCTTGATGGATGTTCAGTCACAGCAAATATTTGCTGTTATTTAATTAAATCTAATGTTTGTGAAATAAAAGGTTTTCATGTTTTCAGCTGATCCTGATAATGATGAGATCTTTTTTCAGGGAGTGGCCGATGAAGAGCTCAGTGATGATGATCTTCCTCATGACGTCGACCTCAGCGACCCGTTCTTTGCAGAGGAGCTTAGCGCTTCAGGTTAGCTTCAAACCATCTTCAAACCTGGTTTCCATGGTTACCCATGAAGTATCTTTGTGTCCGCAACTCTTCACTGCCACCGTGTTGCCGTGGCAACACAGGTTTATACAGAGTTAAAACAGGGGAACAGTCCAACATATATATTGATGCAAAAAAATGTTTTTTAATAAAATTAAAGTAAAATAAAAGATTAAGAAATATGTAAATGACAAAAAAATGAACAGACCAGATATTTATGAAAGCTTTGAGATTAATTTAATGTGAGCAGCACTGATGGACCAGCATGGATCAGTGGTTTTCTGAGATCACAGAGGGTCTCAAACACATGGTCCAACAGTTAAAACTGACCAACCAAAGGGTCCAATCTGTTGAAGTGTTAAACATGTCTGAGATGGGGAGAAAACTTCCAACCTTTTATTCTGACTTTATAGATCTGACTTCCGTTTGTTTTATGAAATCAGGTGATCAGGATCACGTGAAACGTGTGTGTTAATGGACACACACAATAACTGCTAGACCTGACAGATTTACTCTGATCATACAGTGTTACATGGTGAACATGTTGTTTTAATGGGAACAAACCCTTTTGTCCCTGGTCAATAAGGACAACGTGGACATAACCTTTGTGTATATTTATGATGCTGTGGATCCACAGAGAACCTGGAGTCTGAAAGTTTTGTCTTGTGATGTCACAGATGTGAACAAGAAACAGAAAGGCAAGACGAAGAAGAAGCAGATGGAAGCGGAGGGTACGGCAGAGGAAGAGGAGCTGGAGAAGCAGAAGGTAAGGAATGACTTCCAGCTGATCCAATCACAGCTGAGGCCAACAGAACCCCATGTTTGTTTGTTTGTTTGTTTTCCAGGCTGAGATGGCGCTGCTGATGGAAGACGATGCAGACGAAGCAGGACACAAACATTTCAACTACGACAAGATTGTGGAGGAACAGAACCTGAGCAAGAAGAAGAGGAAGAAGCTGTTGAAGAAAGGCCAGGAGCCACTGGAGGAGGATGACTTCCAGGTGAGACCTTACAACCTTCTGATGGTTGCCTGGAAACGGTTCCAGGATCCACAACTACAACTGTTCAACCAAAGTGGTCCCATACTGGTTTAGGACCGATGCTAAATGGGTCTATAAGCAACCTGCTCAGATCCAGTTGCCTTTTCCCCATCATCAACTGGATGAGAAAACAGGAAACGGTGAAGCTCTGAACTTGTGTTCTTCTTCTGTGTTTACTTAACCAGAACAAACTCACAGAGATCGCAACATTGTAACAGTCTGCTCGGTCTCCATAGGTCTTTCCCAGTATAAAAATGTGCTTCGGCCCATTAGACACGGTTCTGATACGATGTCAGAGCTTTACTGGTTAAAATGGAGCAAACTGGTTCTTTCACCCAGTGAAACCCGAACAGCTCTAATTCAGAGTGACCTGATGGTGGTGGTTTAAGGTCACATGATGGAGCTGCTGTTTCTATCATGATCGATCATGATGTGGATCAGATTTATTGATTGATAAAATACAATCTTACAGCAAATTTAACACAATAACTGCCACTCTTATAAAATCGCAAATAACTAAAATATCGAGATACATTCTCTGTCTGAAGTTGGATGTAGAGGTAAG
The DNA here is from genome assembly GCA_037177535.1 of Pseudomugil gertrudae. Classification (NCBI taxonomy): domain Eukaryota; kingdom Metazoa; phylum Chordata; class Actinopteri; order Atheriniformes; family Pseudomugilidae; genus Pseudomugil; species Pseudomugil gertrudae. Next base: position 27,862,431 of record JBAMHV010000004.1, on the reverse strand, counting down.
ACAGACACAAGTTCATGTACAGATTAATTCTGCCGGTCAGTTTTACATGTTTGAAACATTTGTCCTGCAGTTTTCACAAGGAAATGGACGGCTCAGTGTTCACAACCAAACTGATTACCATGACAACTGTCCTACATCTCCTGTCTGATCACTGAATTGTGTATTTATGGGACATATGTAGAGATAATGGGATCAAATTAACTTGGTCTTGTAGGAAGGGCAGTTTTCTGTTGGCAGGATAGGTCGTTCTACTTATAACATTAGGGGAAACACACCTTAACCTTCAGAGCTTTAATGAAAAACCTCTCTGTCCAGGTGGACGTCAAAGATCCTCGTTTCCAGGCCATGTTCACCTCCCACCTCTTCAACCTGGACCCGTCCCACCCCAGCTACAAGAAGACCAAAGCCACGCAGAGCATCCTGTCCGAGAAGCAGCGGCGCCGAGAGGAGGCGCAGCGTCGCATGGAAAACACGCTTAGCTCCCAGGAAGTCCCGCCCATACAGGAAGAAGCCGCCGCCGCAGGAAGAGAGCATGAAAATGACTCAAAAAGGACAATGGATCCAAGTCTGTCGCTGCTCATCAAGTCCATCAAGAACAAAACAGAACAGTTTCAGGCTCGCAAGAAGCAGAAGCTGCTGTAGGTCCTTTTGTCTGGTTCTAATTACGCAACATCGACTTCCTGTTGGCCGTCATGGTTGTACTGAACATATCTGAGCTCCAGGAATATTCCCAGCCTGAAACTGAATCCTGGAATGCAGATTAGGAGACATGAATGAAAATAAATCACAGAAAAGCAGCAAAATGTTTATTTCAACATTTGATAAACAGTTAATTATTTCTGTTTCTGTGGAATAAACACTGATCAGAACGATCACAGGAAATAGCATTGATCCTGGGAAACAGATTAATGTCCAACATGTCAGAGCTACAGTCGGATCCAGTGATCATATTATTGATTAGTTAACAGGGTTAAAAAGTCCTGCAGCCACTCACAACTCAGACAGGTTCCACACTGGGACCAACAGAACCAGAGTCCCAAAACCAGGAACATGTAATATGTAACATGAAATACTTCAGGAGTTACGGTACCGACTCTCCCGCTACAAATGTGTTACAAGCGTGTGACGACTCTCTAAATCTTGCCTGTGATTGGATGATCGTGGTGCAGAGGTCCTGCATTTTATCGTAATGACTGCTGTGAGGTGAAACGGTTCATTTTTCTGCTTTCTGGTGGTTTTTGAATCGTTAAAATACGTTAAATGGTTCGGACGTAATTTTATGAAATGTTCATGCCACATCCTGTCGCGCCGACAGGTCTGTCGTAAGAGGGTTAACCTCCTTATAAAGATTAATCAGAACAGAAAAGGTTCTGATCCAGACTTCTGAGGGTTGTTTTGTGTGTAAACCAGTGATGCTGCAGCATCCTTCCCTTCTCTACACCTGCTTCCTCCTCTGTGTTAACTCGTTCAGGTGTGAGATGGAATAGATACAGACATAAATTCAGGTAAATTAAAGCTTTTTTGTACTTTTCATTAACAAGTTCTTTTTCTACTTTATTAAATCTGATCAGACTTAATGGGAGATATATTAGAACATTTATATTGTTAGACTGGATAAAGGAAACAAAGGAGGCTGTGTGCAGGTTTATCATTCAGGAAATAAAATGGATTAATTCTGAGAGGTATTAGAGGTCAGTACTGTGTCTCAGAGGACGATGACCCATAGTTTGGTCCTGTAAGATGGGTCATCACCCTCCTCAACACCTGATCAAACTGATGACATCCCCTGAATTTCAATCTTTAAATCTTTAATTTCTAACAAAAGGCACTTAATGCAGTTCTGATCCAAGATGTTCATCTCTAAACTGCTTCAGGTATTGATTATTGATCACATTTCAGCTGGAAACAGGAATTAAATTAAATTTATAAGTTGCTATGGTCCGGGGTATTCGAACACTGCAGCAGCTCCCATCCCAGTTCCAATGCACATGGAGACGACTCCATATGCCCTGCAGAGAGAAGCAGGTAACTGGTATGACAACATGTTTAAAAAAAACAAACATTTGCAGCCAATCAGAAGCGACTGTCCACACCGACCTCCTGCCTCTGCGTCGCAGCTCGCTGAGCAATGACACCACCTGGCGGGCCCCAGTGCAGCCTAGCGGATGACCCAGCGCTATGGCACCGCCGTTTGGATTCACCTTCTCCATCGGGATTCCCAGTTTCTCCACACAGTACACAGCCTGAGCAGGAGAGGAGTTTACTGGACCATAAAACCCGATTCAGATGCACAAAACAGAACCAACATCACCTTAAACACAAACTTACCTGACTGGCGAAGGCCTCGTTGATCTCAAACACATCAATGTCGTCTACAGTTAGACCTGAGGAAAGAGAAAGCATCATCACTATCGTATTACAGGATGGATTCTGACCCGTATTTAACAGCACAGGAGGAAGCATGAGATCCAGTTCAGAAGATTTTTACAGACAGCTTAATGTAGCTTAATGACAGGGTGAACCGCAGATAAAATAACTCTGCTCTAGTCCTCATCGCCACAGCCGTGAGTGGGTTCAGCTCCAGGTGGTTCTGACTCTACCAGTGGACCAGCTGTTCCACTTCCTGCCTGTATGCGGACACATCATCGTCCTGGATCAGGCCAATTACAGTCCGCTTATTTCAGGAGTTTCACAGGAGATTCTCTGGAGGTGCAGCTGTTAGTGTAGAGGAAGAAGAGACATGACGGGTGGAAACAGCCCTGGGGGGTACCGGTGCTGATTGTCCGAGTTCTAGTCCTGTCAGTCAAACCAGCAGGTGTAGGTGGACACCTTGATGACTGAGCGTCTGATGGAGTATTTTAGAGATGACAGTGAATGTGGTGCTGAAGTCCAAACAGTCCTCACATACAACCTCGGGGAGATGAGGTGATGCAGGATACTGCAGGCCCGCATTAACGGCATCATCTGTTGCCCCGTTTACACAGTAGACAAACTGCAGGAGGTCCAATAAAACATGTGGGAAACCACTCATTCATAAACATCATTCATAAACTCTTAAAAGTAAAACTTTTTGTTTTGTTTTATATTCAGAAAAAACTTTTTACTGTAAACATGTACAGGAACACAGAAGGGACCAGTTTACTGTATCTGAGTAAAAGTACTGAGTTACTCTCTTACCAGCCTGTTGTAGAGCTGCAGGGATGGCGACAGCTGGTCCAATTCCCATTATGTTAGGGGGGACCCCAACCACCGCACTGGCCCTTAGAACCCCCAGAACCGGCAGACCCAGAGCCTCCACCACAGACCTGCGGCCGAGCAGCACAGCCGCTGCCCCGTCACTCACCTGGCTGGAGTTACCTGCAGCACAGAGCTGTAAACGTTACTGCTCATCAAATCAGGGACTGGTTCTGAGGTACTAGTCGGGTTCCAGTCAGGTTCTAACCTGCTGTGGTGCTTCCATCAGGCTTAAAGGCCGGTCTCAGTTTGGAGAGCCCCTCCATCGTTGTTCCAGCTCTGACTCCGTCATCTTTACTCACAGTCACCTGCCGCTCATGACCATCACGGTCCACAGTCGTCACGGAGACGGGTACGATCTCCTGGTCGAACAGACCCAAACTCTGAGCCCGGGCTGCTCTGAGGACACGAAGACATTAAAGTTTTTTTTTCAGATTTTATTTTGAAAGGTTTGTTTTGGTTTCTTTCTGCTGGAACCTGAAGTTTCCTCATCTCAACAAGTTACTTTCTAGAAATCCATTTCCTGTCGAGCACAATCAATGCTCCACTTAACTATTAAAGGCGGATTTAATCTACAGCAGAGGTGAAGAGCTGATCTGACTTGAAGCTGATGCACAGGTTGGTTTAAATCTGCTCATCATAAACAAACAAAAGACGAGAGATCAATACTTCTGCTGAGAGCTGAGAGCAAAGGCATCCTGCTTTTCTCTGGAGACTCCAAACTGCTCCGCGACGTTCTCCGAGGTGATGCTGCACAAAGAAAACAAACAACTTGACACACAGAGTGTGTTATGTTTCAAGACAATACTTAGATATCTATAACACACACGTATTGGACACGTTTACTGATTTTGATCAAATTGGACTTTTTACTGATCAAAATGATGTGCAATGCAGCCTGAAAAAGCTCAATATCTTTTATATTAGAGCCATATGAGCTGAACCCAAACATCAACATTTCAGCCTGAAGAGGAAATAAACCTGCTGCTGGTTTTTACTTTACCTACATAATAACTAATAAATAATAGAATTCCAAATATTTTACTTTTCATGCCCTTTTTTCTCCTCGATATACAAAAAATCCAAGAACTTTAATATGAAGTGACATCATGGCTGCTACGTTTTTATCTTTAATATCTGTTGGTGTGAAACTTTGATCTGCTTGTCAAATTTAGATTTTGTTTTACTTCTGGAAAAGAAAAAGGAAATAGTTTGGAACGATTCACCAAACTGGGCAAAAACCTTGTGCGATAATTTGGCGTTTTTTTCTTGTAAAACACAAAACAAAAACTCTTTGTAGTTTGCAGTCTAAATGTTTTTGTACATGATACTCATTAAGTCACACATATAGCAATGTGTGTGTGTGTGTGTGTGTGTGTGTGTGTCTCACCCCATAGGAATGATGCAGTCTCTGGCCTTGTCGTTGTCCGTCAGTCTAGAACTCAAATCTCCAGGGTTACCAACGGTTCGCAGCGACATGCTCTCCACACTGACAACACAAATTCACACACACAAAGTTGTTTACATGTGTTATTAATATCACATGTTTGATATTTTATGTGAGGAACTGACCCACAGGCGAGTCCGAGGTCGATCGATCTGCCTCTGATGGATCCTGCAGACAGTAACAAAGGGTTGTGTGTGTTTTAAAGAAAACTTGTGGTTTCCACATTTGAGTTCACAGACACTGGATCAAACATTCAAGATCAATAATGTTCCTTTGTTGTGTTTGTGCTCCACCATGTGGGTTGTTAAGACTACAGCTGGGGTGTCACACATACGGCCAAAACGGGCCCACTGGTAGGTCGATTCTTGTCCCCAGGATGGATATGGTAAATATAAAAAATAAAACCACTGATATTAACTGTATTATTTAGTTTAAACTGTAAATATTTAATAAAAGAAGATTTTTTTATGTTTCCAACTATTCTAAGGCAGAGATTAAACATCTTTTTTATCTTACCGACTTTACTGACATGACTTCAGTTTGTATTATGAGACGAGTCTGTTCAGAATCGGTTACTACACATACGTGGAAACGTACACAGATGTACATTAAAAATAACTTATAGAAATGTTACTCTGATCATGGCTCATTTTCACTTCCATTCATCCGTCTGAATCTCATTTATAAAGCATGGTTTAAACAGAACTTGTACAAAATGCTGCACATCCAAAAATATCAATAAACCTTAAAAGAAAAAACTTCCAGATAGCAAGAATTTAGTGATTTTGTAGAGTAGTTGTGATCTGAAAGTGGTAACAAAAACTTTTGCTGAACTTCCTGTAAATGATGTGCACCTTCTCAGATGAGGAAAGTGGATCTCACCTGCAATATTAAGGATCGCCTGCAGGCCGGAGGAACACTGTCTGTTAACAGTGTAGACGGGAACAGACTCTGGAAAACCACTGAGGAGAAACATAACATCATCAGGTATCTACACCTGACTGTCGCTTCCTTCAGCTAATAAATGATTTCACAACTTGATTCTGAGCTGTTTGGTGATAAAAACATGAGACAGACCTGAGGAAGTGAGCCACTCGAGCCATCAGAGCTCCAGCTCCAGGCTGCAGGACATTACCTGCACATCAACGTGAAAGTCCAGATCAGATTAAATGATCTAAATCCAGGTTTAAACCATGATGTGAACCGAGCAGGAGCCTCTTTAGGGTTAAATTTCATACATATTTTTTACTTTTTAATGACTCGTTTTTATTATTCAGACGTCTTCAGCTGAGAAACTGTGAGCTTAATCATAAAATGCCTTTTCACCACTACCCTCATCTTCATCTTTTCTGCAGAGGTGAAGTCTAACTTGTTTAACACAGTAGCTGTGATGCAATACTGCCACCATCAGGTCAGTCTGGGAATTACAGTTCTGACTTCTGCAGTTCTAAAAGCTGCACATTAAAGCAGACATGATGATAGGTAGGAAGGTCGTCTCACCCACACAGACATCCCCAAGCTGCTCAGGTGACACCCCCACATCTGTCAGCACAGCTGTCATCACAGCACTTAGTAACTCGTCAGGTGTGGTGTCCTGCAAGTGGACAAGAAGTTCACATCTGCAGGTTCATTAAATACCATCCTGAAGTGTCAGCTTTGTTTCCATGTTTATTTTTATTAAAGTCTATTACATGAATAAACGCAGCACACCTTTCTGCTCTGGGTTTATGTTGGTCAAGCTCATACCTTAAACGCCCCCCTCTTGGCCTTTCCGATCGCCGTCCTACGTCCATAAACCACTACCACGTCGTCTCCGGAAGTTCCGCCGCCTCGCGCCGTGGACCCACACGGCGTGACCTGCAGGTACCGTGAACCACACGGAGACAGGTGTCCCGAAATAATCTTTAGTCTGTTCATGTCGAGAAGTTTAAAGCTTCGGGCTGCTGGAGGTTTGGACTTTAAACAATCAAGTGCGTCACTTCCGGGTTTTTAGGTTCGGACGGCAGGAGCGGAGGGACAATCGGTACGCACATTCATGAATCTCCTCTACAGATTTCTATTTTATTCTATTCTACAGGCATTTAGCAGAAGCTTTTGTCCAAATCCAAATCAAATGGATCCAATAGGTTCATTTTTTATTTAAAATTTTCCATCAAACAGGAAGATTAGAAATAAACCCAGTTTTTGTCCACCAGCTGTTATTAAACAACTTCCAATGCCAGACAGAAGACTTGTTTAAACTTTTTATTTCCAAACTTGTCACAACAACACCTGGATAAGGCCATTGTCTCCCAACATCAGACCAGAAGACAGAAACAACTTCCAGAGTTTGGATGAAGTGCATCAGAGGAATGTCTTTACACATAAACAAGAAACATAATGACTTAAAAAAACAACAACAAAAAAACAACACTATGGATGTGTCAGAGTTTTAACTGAAAATTAAAAACTTCTTGTTTTAAAGTCCTTCAGTGGACAGCAGGACCGTTTTGAACTGGAGCAATGTGTTGTTGATCACATGAACGCGTCACAGTCGTGGAGATTGTCCCGGGATGACGTTAAGCACCTTGTAAGATTCCCAATAACGCATTTCCAGCTGTCACATGACCTTCATCTGATGCAAGGGTTTTGTTCTACCGATTGAACCTTCCTGATGATCTCAGGCGAAAACTGGGAAAGCACTGTGTTCCTATTAATACAGTTACACAAGACAGGTGAGAAAACAAACTCAGACAGATCCAGACTGCAGATCCTCAAAAGCAGAGGAGAATCTGGGCGTGTAATCAGGCTGCGAGGTGGCACATGCTGATGTCAGTTTTCCTGGAGAGGAAATTTCATTTAACATTCAACATTTGGAATTAAAGGGGGAGTCATAACCGTTTGTTTAAAAATAGAGTAGAGTAGCCCACCAATAACAAACATACTGGGATCTGGACTTAAACGTTTTCTAAGGCACAGATGGTCCAATTTTACAGAAGTTACACAGACTACTGCAGCAGCTCAGATAATCAGCTGCACAAACAAACTGCACTCGCATTGTGACACGTCCTGATTCAGGGTCAGGACGTTCGTCTTCCTGACAAAGACATCACATTTTCACCCAGAAGGAAGTTCTGTAGGTGGAAAAGCAGCAACATTTATGGATCAGCTGCTGAGTTTCTGAACCAGAACCAGAATCACTGAACATTAAGGAGCTAGTTCATCGTTATAGACGTGGAATTAGTGTTTTCCTTCATGTTCTTCAGTTACAATTTAAACAGAAATGTTCTTAAAATCTGCAGACAGTGGATTAATCCGCCACAGAAAATAATCCCACCACATCGGGAACTTTAGACACAACTCCATCGAACATGTTCAGAGGTTTTTCTGTAGCGGTGGGACAGACCTAGCTGACAAATGAAGAATTTAATCTTCCACATTAAAAGCAGTTGCCATTTGGATTCATATTCTTTGTTTCTGAGGCTCAGATATGAAGCTACAAGTCTGTTGCTCCTCGTTTCCAGCCCACCAGGCTCAGGCGTAGAAGATGAGCTCTGGAATCTGGCCTCCTTGGACGCCAGTTCCGTTGGTGCTGTCTGAGGAGCACTGGAACTGGAAGGTCACCTTCCCACACTGCACCTCCGTCATGCCTTCCTGCCCAAAGTAGCTGAGTTCATTGCCATCTAGCACCACGCTGGCAGTGTAGAAGGTGTCTGGCTCTATCTGGACTGGGTAGTCGAACGAAACTGGGAAGGTACTGCTGGACCCGTCTGAGAAATACTTGATGATCCTCTGGGCCATGGGCACACCCTGACGCTTCAGCTCGATCTTGGCGCTGTACTCGGCTGAGCCGCAGCTTGAGCCGTACAGGCCAAAGCCGGCAATGAAAATGCGCTTGTCCACAGCAAACTGGATGCTGTCGCAGCGCCCGCGGTACCGCCACTGGTTGCTGCGGTAGGCACAGGACTGAAAGCGGTGGCAGCGCTGCGGGGACAGACCTTTCCGAGGTTTGGTGCAGAATAAGAGCGCTGGCTTCTTGGAGGCGGTGTACCACAGGAAGATGTCGTTGGTCTCATTGAGCGTCAGCACGCCTGACTGCGCTGCTCCGTTGGCAAAGTCCTCCAGTGCCATGGTGGGGATGCGGATCAGGTAGATAGCCTTTCCCAGCACCAGCCGCTTGTTCTCGATGGTGGGTGACAGGTCCTGCCTCTGACACTCTGCCTCGGCCCAGTTCAGGGCCGCCTCAAACACCACCATCTCTTTGGCGTTGAGCGTCTCCCGTCGCAGGATGCTCTCCAGGGTCTGGGTGTCGATGTCGCAGAAGCCCTCGGAGCGTAGCGCCAGCTCGGCCTGGGCGTCAATCACCTCCCAGCAGCGCTGTGTCAGATCGGGCTCTTCAAACAGGCAGCTCTGGGACAGCAGCACACAGGCGTTCTTGGCACTCAGGCTGGTCTCCAGGAAGTTGACGCAGGCACGGGCCAGATGAGGCACAATGTACTTCTTAGCAGCGTAGAGTGTGGCAAGTACTGTGTCTGGGCACAGGTCGATCTCATCACAGTAGATGTACCTGCAGAAGCAGAAATTACTTTCACAGCTGTCAGGCTCAACACCGCTTCATCCATCAGATCTTCACTTACTTCAACATGGCCAGGAAGGACGGAGGCTCCACATCAGGGATCCGGATATCCTCCTGATCCTCAGCCAGCTCTCCGTAGAACATAGCGTGGAACACAGAACTGCCCACGGCAAGAACGTACTGCAGGAGAAAACTGCTACTTAGCTCTATGTGTCTAATTAAAACCAGTTGAAAGAATAACAGACTCTGAAATCTCACCTTGTGTCCAGGGACTCGTTGTGTCCCACCTGGTGGTCCCACCACAAAGTGTACGTCTGCCATTATCTCATTGTTAAACATGACTGAATTTCTGCAAAGACAGAATCACCTTACAGTCAGTCATCTTCTGTTACATAAAACTCCAATCCAACCACAACAGACTGAAGTTTAATGACAACATTTATCAACTGTGTCTTCTCTTTGTGGGGCAGCTGTGGCACATGTAGTAGAGCGAGTTATTTCCTAACCAGCAAGTTAGTGGCTCTGGCGGTCCAACATGTCGAAGGGTCCTTGAGCAAGACACTGAACCCCCAGTTGCTCCTGGTGCTGCATCTCCAGTGTGTGAATGTGTAAGCGAATGGCTGAATAGTGTCAAAGCGTTTTGAGTGCACAGATGTGTCAAAAAGCACTATATGAGTACCAAGGCCATTTACCATTGCGCACTTCAAATTCTGTACTGCACCACTAGGTGGCAGCAAACAGTAGTAGCTCTGTGTTAAATGTCAGGATGTTTTGTGATTTTTATAATATATACATCCCTTTTTTAGACATCAGCTTCAGTTTGGGTCGTTCAAGAAGACTTTTCCTGCTGGTGGAAGTCGTGCTGCACTGGAGTCTCTCTGTATATCTTTTTTTTTTTTTTTTGCTATTTCAAGACTTGTTATTTGAGTCTCCATGGCAATGAGACTTGTTCACCATCGAGATTTATTGATAATGCTCCAAGTTTAAGTTTATCAGTGAAATAACACTTCATATCCCAATGGAGTTGAAAAGAAAGAGATGAAGACGCAGGGTAGGAGTGAAGCAGAGAGAAAAATGATGGAGATTTACCGGTAAACCGTTTCTTCCAACTGTTGTGATGCTAACGTGCGATTGCTAGTTAACATAACTGATGAGCTCCAGGTGCTAACCGGGTCTCAGAAAGAATACAGAGAGCAGTTTTATGTGCTTCA
>JBAMHV010000004.1:27838421-27851884 GCA_037177535.1 Pseudomugil gertrudae | reverse complement strand
TGAGGATGCTCTGAGATGGTGCTTCCAGACAGCAGACTGGAGTGTCCTCTGTGGTCCACATGGAGAGGACATCAACAACCATCCCAACAAGAACAGTGAAGACCCTTCATTATCTAGTTTTTGTATTAAAAAAACTACTACAATTTAAATTTTCCTCTGGGATCAATAAAGTATTTTTCATTTCATTCAAGTGTTTTACTGAAATAATTTTCCCACAAACGGTCAAGAGAATCCAACAGCTGGGAGATCTAAAAAGTTCAACATTTTCCATGAAATGATCAAATATCTCAGCATTCAGCTGTTTAAGTTCTACTGTGGGTTGATGATATTCTGCTTTTATAAATATTTCACACAGAGTCCGAACATTTTATAACTTGTACTGTATAAAATCAAAACAAAGTGAAGCTTTCCAGTCAATAGGATGTTATGATGTTCATAGGATGTTTATTAAATGTTCCCTGACTGCAGACAGGAGCACTTCACCAACCTGTCCAGCTCCTGACTCACCTCTCCCGGATGGTGGGGAACAGGCCCTGCCAGCTGCAGGACCCCCGCGCCGCAGCGATGGTGTTGTTGTTGGTCACGTTCTGCTGGAACTGCTGGATGGAGGTGGTGCTGCTGGTGGAGGCCGAGGACACCAGCTTCTTGGTGGGAAATAGCTCTGCAGCCATTATATTCCAGGTCAGACCGCAGGCTGCCGGATCATGGCAGCTCCGGGCCCGAACCAAACACAACCACCGCTCGAAGACTGTTGTTTCACACTGAAGAGCAACCAAACCAGACTATTTAAAATCTGCGGGCTTTCTGTGCTAAGCTAAAGCTAGCCAACTAGCCACAAGTCACAGATTACTTTATCAACAAACACGTTAATGAAACTTTAAGGCCTTAAAAACCACATTAACCAGTCAGACACATAGCCAACACACCTCAGTCCCAAAATAAAATATTTATTTAAACATTAACTTGCGACTTGGAGCTCCGCAGGTTTAACCCAACTGTTAACTTTAGCATGTTTGTGCTAGTTACAAAGCTAACAACTTAGCTGTTTTAATGACTAAATGTAACAGTTTATCAGGTAAATAAATCTATGGTTACTCACTGCAGAGGCGAAGATAATAGTTTGTCATCGCTTCTTCTTCCAAATTAATCCGTTTTTAGACGAATTAATTTTTGATGAGCTTTGTTTACCAAAAAGCTCCATCAAATGACCGGAAGTCAAACAGCCAATAGAACGACAGGAATGTTAAACACTTTCTTCTTCTTTATTTTATTGATGGTTCATTAAAAAATAAAGCTCTTTATCACCCACTAGTGGACTATAGCGAATATGGCTCCTTCAACCAACAAATGTATAATTTTACATTAAAAAAGTATTATATAAGTACTTAAAAAAAACATAAAGTTGACTGTAACTAGTTTGCATCAAAATAATTTTATGAATCAAATTTCTGATCTAATATCACAACATTCTTGCCAGATGTCACCTGGCATTATCCTTGACCTTGTGTAATGTTTTGTAGTAACCAGTTCAGTTTTTTTTATAGTTTCTAAAACTTTTTTCACATTCATTTTTACAGTTTTTCATCACACCGTTTTAACTATGTGGAGCAAAATTTGACAACAGCAAAATACAGCATTGTGTGAATTATGCAATTTATGAAAAACCCATTGTATTAATTAAACACTGAAAAAAACAGAAGTGGTTTTTATGGTTTTATTAACTCATCCACACAGAGTTTTGAGAACAAATGCTGTTTGATGCCACAATAAGACGCGTCAGCCTTTATTGTTACTGATAAACCTGCTTTTGCATGTAGAAGAAAGAAACAACATGAACTTGTGTAGTGTATGTACAGCCACAGCAGCTTCTAGAATCTCTTCTTTACAGTTTAACTGTACAAATTAAACAATAATTTATCGGCAGGCCAGACCTGAGCCACTTGTTCTGCCAGGTTTCAGGCTGAACTGATTTTAAGATAAGATTTCCTCTGTTGCACACCGGTACGGGAATGTGAGATGTCTCCTTGATTGGATACAGAAATAAAAACATCTGTTAAAGGACCATTCCGTCCTCTTGTGTCCCTGGTTTCTGACTTGTTTGATAAGGTGAATTTAAAACCGATCCCTCAGCTGGACAGAAGCTTTTCTGGTTTCTCCTGGAAGTTATGAGGTTTGCCAACACTGGAAGAAGCTGCAAACCTCACGTTGGTCCATTCACAGCTGCAGCAGACTCTGCAGAAGAGACGAGAAGTTGTCTAGATGGAAGAAGCTGGTGTGAAAAACACTCAGAGGAAGAAAGTCCACCGTTAATCATAGAGAAGAGTCTGAATCTAGAACCTAAAACTGGAGTCCATATCCAGAGCCCTGACCCAGAGTCCAGAACCAGGCCTGATCCAGTCATCATGTCCATATATTTGATTTCTAATCTTCTAAACTGGTTTTAACAGTTTTCCATCTTCCCGAAGGGTTTTCAAAGTTGTTGGATATTTTTAGCTTTTTCCCTCCTTTCAAGCTCTTGCTTCCGGACCAGTTCTGATCCAGTTCCACATGAACTTAACAGTGAACTCTGTGTCCTTCAAACAGAAAACAGGCTTCTAAGTGGTGGGATGAACAGGTTTGGTGTTGATGCTGATAAGAAACAAGACTTTCTCTGGGTGAATCTTCAGAACCTCTAAATGTAAACGTCTGCTGGCCAGCCACAGATTCAGCAGCTGTTGTGTCGAGGAATCCTGAAACGGCAACAAATTTTAACCAGAAGAGGTTCAAAGTTTCAGATCAGTGACATCTCATCACTGTCTTCATTCAGAAAGTGAGTTCATGGTTTCAGAGAAGATGAAGGACGCCGGGTCAAACTTAGATATGGAAGCGTGAGCCCTGAATGCATCACCCATCATGGAGCACAGCACAAAGTTTTATCCATCATCTAATACTTAAAACTGAACGAGGAGACAAAAACTCCCAGCAGGAATCAAAGATCTGCAACTCTGAACACCTTGATGTTTGACTGGCTCGAAAATAGTCATCGAAATTTTCACAAGCATTTGGTTTAATCCTGTTAAATCGTTATTGATGGAAAACTGTCAGCGGTGTGGACAGATGTTGAGATTCCTTTAAGTCACTACATGTTCAAAATAAAACCGAGAAACATCCCCTGAAACCTCCAGACTGTAGATAAAATTCCTTTTCATCGGGTTAATAAATACCTTCGCTCCAACATTTAGAAACTGTACACACCTCCGATTCTTGCAATTAGAATAAAATTTAAGTCCCTCCTTTACAAGAAGCAGCTGTTCTGAGATGATAGTTTGGTTTGATTTCAGCAGCAGAAACCCTGAAAGGAAAAATAACTTCAAGTAAAACAGAATTTTAAAAAAAAGTATGTGTGTGTGTGTGTCAACCAACACCAGAGTCTTGTACAAAACCAGGAACCGCCTCAAGTCGGAATAATTACACTGGATAAAGCATCTGCAGGCATTCAGAGCGTACGAGACTGAAGCTGAACAGCTGTTACTGACTTAGTCTACGACATGTTAGTCGGCTCGGAAAGTCCGAATAAATACGAGAGCTGGAGATTTTCCTCTGAAGCTCATCTGGAGTATTGTTGTCCAACAAAGGAAACTCCCACAGCACAGCCTGGATCGTCTAAGTCTGGATCTCCAGTCAGGCCAGTTTTCCAGCTGGTCTGCATCTCTGGTACGGTTTCTGCTGGAGAGGAATTCCCATCTGGAAAAGCAAAAATCCTGCTGCAGATGGGTGAAAGAGGACGTTTGGCTTATGTGATGACACCAGCACCAGAACTCCCAAACGGATAGAAACACAAGAAAAACGGATTTCCACAGACTGATTTCTGCATCACATCTGCACATCCGGATGTGATCTGGACTCTCTCCCGAGATCGACTGGAGTTAACTGTAGTTCCCATCAGGTGACATCAGGATGTGGTGGACCTCAGTAGGCTGGAATGATCCAGAATATCCGTTACATCCGACCTGAAATGAAGCTGTACAGATGATCCGATCCCAAACTGAACCTCAGATGGGATCATCCTCCTTCAGGTTGCAGACAGGAAACTACCGTTCCTGTTAGATCCCATTTTAAACCTGATCCGCATTCACTTCCTCTCCTTCCCACACCTGAATGGATGAATTCTGTGGGGGAAAAAGGCACATCAGAAAAATAAAATGATTGGGTTTGGAGTTGGAGAAGGAAAAACGATTCCAGCTTCAGGAAAAGGAACAATGTTCCTGTTTACGGCTCTGCCTTTAGTCCATCAGAGGTTTGTTTGTTCTGAGACGCGGGCCTGCCCGAGTCCAGCCGAGGTGGGCCTGTTAAAGGGGTTGACCGGGTCAGCGTCCGTTAGAGAAAGAAACAAAGTCCGTCACCTTCCACAGAAAAGAAAAACAAACATGCCCGGCATTCCCGCAGCCCAGTGTTCCTGCAGGCATCTCCGGTCATACGAAGACCTTCGCGAGCGCGTCGGCTCCGCCACTGCCGATGTAACATTTGGTAGGATGGAACGCCACGTCATGGATGGACTCCTCAAACTTCTTGCGATGGGCGGTGAACTCCTGGATGCAGGTCTTACTTTCCATATTCCACAGCCGGATCGAGCAGTCGTGACCTGGGAAAAGACGGCCAATCAAAGAGCAGAACGGAGCAAAAGGAGGCAAGCAGACGGAGACTTACTGCCCGACATCAGGTACAGCCCGTTTGGATCCACTGCAAGACAGGTCACAGAGTCCAGATGAGCCACCATGGAGTGGATGAGTTTACCTGCAGGAAGCAAACAAAGCATAAAACCTGGAGACAGGGTTCATCTCCTGCAGGCAAGAAGTGAGGCTTCGGTCTCACCTGTGTTGTTGTCGAAGAACTGGATGTGCCGGTCCTCCTGAGCTGTGATGGTGATGGGCAGTGTGGGATGACTCAGCAGTTTGTTGATCTTACAGGGAGATTCTGAGGAGAAAGGATGACGTCAGCATGTTGTAGTACGGCAATTTCCTCCAGTTTGTCTGAGAATCAGTTACAGAAGCTGCTGATAAAATCTTCTAATGTGGACGGTTTCAGAAAGATTAACACATAAAAAATGTTGAAAGACATTAAGTCAGCTTACCATCACCTTAAGAATATACCAAGGGTAAAATAATCTGATGTCACAGCATGAAAAACGAGTCCACATTGTTAGTCTGCTTCATTACTGTAACCAAGTCTTTCCGGGTCTTTCTAAAAGTTAATAGAACCATGCAGCTAATGTAGAACTCTGCTGCTGGAGTCCACAATGAAGACAGTGATCCACATCAGTCCAGTTTGGAGGTCTTTACACTGGCTGCCTGTCCATATACAGACAGACTTTAAGGTTCTGTTGCTGCTCTATAAAGCTCTGAATGGTTTTTCCTAAATAGACCCCTTATCTGAGTCTGAACCCAGCAGAGGTCTCAGGCCATCTGGATCTGATCTTTTATCAGTTCACAGAGTCAGAAGATGAAATGGAGAAACTGCATTCAGCTTCTATGCTCCATATGTCTGGGACAAACTCCCGGAAAGCCTCAGATCAGCTGAAACACTCAGTTTATTTAAATCCATGTCTGGGGGTTAGTACGATTTAACCTGCATTTAATTTGAATAACTGCATATTTGCCGCGACCCCGCTCTGGGATTAAGCGGAAGAAAATGGATGGATGGATGGAACTGCATATTTGTTTTTTTTAGTGAGAAAAAAGCTGATAAAGCAGTCTGAACACACACAAAACAGAAAACTGTAATGTTTCCATAGCAGCTTTTGGATGTTCTCCGTCCTCGAATAACCTGAAAGTGTTGTAAATTTTCCCCATGTGTCCTGTTGAAACTGACAAACTGTAATGGGACGTATTAGGATATTACGGGGTACCACGACTGGAATGGTGACCAAAAATTCAGGGAAAATTTTCCTAAAAGCACAAAAAAAAGCCCATGGTGACCTACATGGTAAGACAGAGTTGGGACAAGATGAAGATGAATGCTGGGGTCAGAAGTGCCTCTATAACTCTGCAAGTGGCTTTCTGTGGTCATACCTGGTGGTCCGGCAGATTCCAGCTTCAGAACCAGCTGCTGTGTTTCCATATTGTAAAGTCCGATGTGTCCTGTGTTAAAGGAAGTCACCATGTAGGCCGGGTCGCTGCTCACTAGGTCCACAGAGGTGGGGATGCCAAGTTCTGTGACAGAATCAGTGTTACAGATATGAGACAGAACCGTAGAAGAAGAAGCAGCAGAGGAAATATTAATGCACCCGATGTCTGCCAATAACACACATTAAATTACTTTTATTAGAACATACACAGCAGTATCACACTGAGCCTTGTGGAACACCACCAACTTTAAAGCCACTAGACAAAAAGATGGACATAAACCTTTTTTTTTATTAGCTAGTTTGACTTTCTCAGGAATAAGATCTGGTTACGTTATGGTGCATTCACAGCAGGATGAATTGGGAACTCAGTTCAGTTGGGGAATGCAATATCCTTCCAGACCGAGCTTGTGCTCACATACATAATAGTACTTAATATCTCCAGTCTGGTGCAGCTTTTCACTCCTCATACGCCTATGTTTTAACTGTGTTTACCCACAATGCACTGGACCGAGTCCACTTCTTTCATTCAAATGAGACTATGTTTGCACATTCACAATTCGTAAGTATAGGAGACTTTCTGACCTGATCAACTGGGTTTGATTCATAAAAGGTTTGTGCGAATGCACCTTAAGGCATCTTCAGGACTTACGTTTGGGGCCTTAACGGGGAAAATCTCAGATTTATGAAAGTTTGATATTCTTTGATATTCATTTCACAATGTGAAACCCATATATCACATAGATTCATGACAGAGTGAAACATTTCAACCAGTTGTTCCTTGAAATAATGAAAAGCCCAGCAGGACCTGCCCACACTGCCAAAGGTACCAAAAGCTGATTCAATGACCATAGTGTTACTGTGCTCGACTGGCCAGCAAACTCACCTGATCTGAACCCCATGAGAGACACCAGACCCAACGATGTAGCTGACCTAAAGGCTGCTATCAGAGCAGCATGGGCATCACTGATCGCTTCCATGCCACATCGCATTGATGCAGGACTTCATGCTCATACTCTATGTATAATGAATCTATATGATACCAAGTGTTTCACATTCTGAAATGACTGATGAAGAACTTTTTTATAATATCCTAATCGTCTGAAATTCTTAAGCAAGTAGTTTAAAAAACCGGGTTCATTAAACTAAAACAATCAGCACAAACGTCTGACGCAGTTTTTGTTTGATTACCAGAACGTGGAAGCAACTTGGTTTCAGTTTCTCACCTCCTTGTTCGTTGAAAACTGCGAGAGATGGGGCGATGTCGGTGGCGTTCCAGAGCCGGACCATCCCATCGGCTGAGCAGGACAGGAGGCGGTGATGGGCCGAGCTGTAGACCAGACCCCACACAGAGTCTGTGTGGCCGCAGAGCGCCCCCCGCAGGACGGATGGCTCTGCAACAAGACAAAGTTACATCTAAAACCACACATTACACACAATAAAAACCCAAATAAAGCTTCATTTAATAAAAGAATGAAACATCTGCATGTCTGTTGTGATAAACTGGATCATACCATATGAGTCATAGGGGTCAATGTTTGGGTTTGGGGTGTTCCAGCACTGAATGGTCCTGTCGACTCCTCCACTGAAACACTGTTCACCGTTTGAGCTCATGGTGACAGACAGCACTGCACCGCTGTACAGGACATTTAAATTTAACCACATTTAGATGAGTTTATTCATCAGCTGGAGCTAAATTATCAAAGATATTAAACCTTCTGCTGTGCAGCTGTCAGCAGGCTCTCACCTGTGCGCTCTGAAGGTGTAGATAGGTTCCACGTCTAAAGCAGCACACCTGAAGGAAGCAGAGAAACCAGCGTTAACTAAATCACAGCCGGTTCCACAGCAGGTCATGGGTTTTTGCTCATCTCTGAAATGTTCTGCTCCTGATTCATCATATCCAGCGCTGCAGGGAGGTCAGGCAGAACCTCTGAGCAGCAGCCACACCGCCCCCTTGTGTCCAACTCCAGGATTACAACTCCGACCTCCCCTCACAGTTGTAATCTGATCCTGTTTTGTGTTTAATAAACAAACACTGGGTTCTTACTTCTTGGCCGGTGCAGTTTTCTGCAGGTTCCACAGTTTCAGGGTGTGATCCTCGGAGGCCGTGACCAGAACCGGTTCCACCGGGTGGAAGGCCAGACTCCGGACTGAGTCAAAATGACTCCGCAATGTGAACTTTGGGTTCCAGGTTTTCCTTAGAGCGTCCTGGTTGTTAGCGATCTGAGGAAGGGTCAGAAGCAACACAAATCTGTGAAAGCAACTTAAGAAAACAACAGTTTGATTTAACAGCAGAGGAACAAGCCAGCTCCAGTTTGCTTCAGTGCCGGGTGGGAGACCAGAGGTTTTTACAGTCTGGTCTGATCCAATCAGGTTCTGTAAAAATACACATATCTGCAAAGGGTTTTCTGTCTGTGATGAAGGGAGCAAAGAAATAAACACACTACAAGGAACATAATTTATGCTTCTTAATATTCTACTGCTGAGAGAAAACCATCAAAGCTGCTGATCCTAGCCGCTTAATGATCAGAAATCATAATTATTAGTGTTAATATCACAAATATTCTCTCTACCACGAC
Source organism: Pseudomugil gertrudae (assembly GCA_037177535.1). NCBI lineage: Eukaryota > Metazoa > Chordata > Actinopteri > Atheriniformes > Pseudomugilidae > Pseudomugil > Pseudomugil gertrudae. The sequence goes on along the minus strand of JBAMHV010000004.1, from coordinate 27,843,205 downwards.
TATATAAAGATACTTTACTGTTGTTATATGATAATCATATCATTGTTATAATAATAATCATAATATCAGTGTCATTATGGTTTGTATTAATAAAAATACTATTCATTATCTGTAAACCAGAAACTTTTATATAATATATTACTATCAAATCATTTGAGGACTTTATTTATTTTTTACAAAAATTTAATAATAAAAGAGAATAGTTTTAAAAAGAAGGAGCAGGATGAAATAACTTAATTATACATAATATATGACAGTGTATTATATTATTAGTATTGTTATTATTACAATTTTTTAATAAAAATGTTCAATTATATATAACTGTTTATAATCAGTTTCTGAAAAATCAAATAAAGCTGAATAAATATGTTAATGAGGGTTGTGGTCATAGGTTTGCATAACTTACATCGTATCCCAGACTCTCTGCTTCATTGGCTACAGTCAGTCCGGCCAGTTCTCCCAGTCCAAGCTCGTTGGAGATGGCCTCGTCCACTCTTCCCAGTATGAACGACTTCCCAGAGGAAGGTAGGAATGTCATCGGCTCTGTGGGGAGGAAATGGACTAAAAGTTGAACTTTTATGACCCGATACAGCTGATTAACAGACCTTGGAGGTAGGGGGGGGGGGGTGATTACCATCTTCAGGCCGTCCCACTTCATGCTCATTGATCCTGGGAACGCTGGGCCGTGAAAGCGGCGACACAGACGGCTGCATTGACGGGAGATCCTCAGTGTCCCGAAGGTTGGCCAGCATGTCCTGGAGTTTAGACCGGTTTGGCCCTGGAGGAGGAGGAGGAGTAGGAGGGAGAGGAGGTGGATGGACATGTGATAGAGGGAGAAATAAAAACAAAAGGGTTAACATCACTAACGAAGAAAATAAAACAGCAAATCTGCAGAATATAGAAACAAAATAAAACTGAAAAACCAAAAAGAAAAGAAAGGAATGAAAGATGGATAACGGACAGATGAGATTAAACGTTCTGGCTCCAGAACGAGCGAACAGAAAGATGATTTGAGATGAATAGTTTTTCTTCCTGACTTTGAACTGAGACTCCAGGAAGGATCAGCATTCAGGAAAAATAATGGAAGGAAGAAAAACAACAACAAAAGGAGGAAGGTTCAGTTTATAAAGACTAAACTAGATGTAGAGGAGTGAAGAGGAGCAAAACTGGTGCTCCAACTTATGTTTTAACTGGAGGAAACCAGAGAAGCAGGGCTAATGGACTGAAGCTGAAGAATAGATAAATGAAGCCACTGCATGTTACGGAGACAACAGGGTGGAAACATGAGAGGAAGAGGAAGAGGAAGGATAAAGGCCCGCTTCCAGACTTACTCTTCACCCCCTTCTTGCCCTTGCGCTCCTTTCTGTACTGCTCCTTAAGCTGAGCTATCAGTCCCTGGTCCACGTCCCAGGCCATTTCACCAAGGGGAGACTGCTCTTCCTTCTCTACAGGAGCAAGAGGAGGAGGAAGAAGGTGGGTTAAAAAATTATGTTATGTCAACATAACTAACAGGACAAAGTGAAGATGGAGGATTTGTTCTCTGGTTTTAGCAGGTTTGACTTGATGGAGATTAATCATCCTGTAACTGAAGCTCTCTCAGCATCACACCTTCATCTTCATCAGCCACAGGTTTGCTGTTTAACGCCCAGACTTCATTATGTGCTAACCGGACTTAGAACCTTACTGTCAGAGTTTAACTTCTATGACTAATACTTTGGAGCAATCTGAAGAGAAAACCACAAGTCTCCCTTAGAAGGCTTTCCCATCACAAGCATGATGTCATACGGACATTAAGGATGAACAAGAAGAGAAAAAAACTAAAGAAAACAAACAAAATCTCAACGCTGCTGAAAAAAATCCTCATCTTAGATGATGATGTTCTGCTAAAGACCTTTAGGAGATGTACTGCAGACATGAGTTAGAATAAAGCCTAACGGGAAGTATAAATAAATAAAAGTGTTGATGCAACCCTGAAAAACTAGCAGCAAGCGCCCTCTACAGGTGAAGAGAGGCGCTGCATGCAGCTGCCACCTACAGGCAGAGAGCGGATGACAGGAACGCCGGGAGGAGCGTTGACAGGAACCAAAGAGGAGCGATGGCTGAAACGATGACAGTAATGATGACAAGAACAATGACAGGAACGCCAAGAGGAACAATGGCAGACACGATGACAGCAGTGATGACTGAAACAACGACAGGAACAATGACAGTAACACCAAGAAGAACGATGACAGGAGCCATGAATCTTTTCCAGAATGAGGAAACTGGAAAGAGAAATGGATGAAAACTGGGACAGCTCAGAAAGCTGACTCAGCGATCTGAAGTGTTGAATCACCGCTGCGTAGGAGAATGTTCTGTCGCCAGTGACTCTGAACCTGTTGCTAAGTAACAGGATGATATGGTATAACGTGTATGTACATGCAGACTGACAACAGCTCTCTGCTGCTTAACCTCATCTCAGATACAAACACAGTTCAGATCAGATACTTCATTTATATAACTTCGGAACAGCTCTCATGACTCATCCTCGAATGTTGAAGTTTTTCTAACTATTCACTGAAAAAATCCATCCAAGCTTAACACTGCACACCCTTAAGCCCTCAACTCTTCTTTCAACGTTGGCTTGTGACTGAGCATTAGTTTTGCAGCAAAATTAACAAAAAACCCGACCAGTGGAAAACCTGATAAGACTAAAACAGATCTGACTGAAGAGCTTAAAATGTAAACTTAGGTGTTAGGCAAGGCTAAAAACAAAAAGTAACCACTCCTTTTCCACTGGTGGAAAATGCACCACAACAACCAACAGAAAAAAGATGTGACATTTGGTCAGAGAAGTAGTGGGAGTGAACACGGTAAATGTTTATTCAGTCAGTCAGCGGACAGGATCTGTTTGGTCTCTGAGTAGAACAAATCATTTATGTCACATCTTATGTTGATGAATGATTGTTTAGTAAATTACTGTACAAAGCTGGCCTGAAGTATTTTACATTTTATTATAAATATTTTCTTTTATCATTTGATTTTTGCTAAATTGTATATTTTTTAAAATAGTTATATATGCAATCTAATTTATATAAAAAAAGGCCATTAAGCACATTTATTTTGTTCACTATAAAAAAACAGCCCTTGTATTCTTTTTCTTCATTGCATCTTAAATCATAAGATTTGAGGTTTTTGGGGATTTTAGGTCCAGGGTGTTAGTACAGGATTTTTAAAATAATAATAAAAGATAACTGTAAAATCACACAGGTGAGGCTTAGACCTAGCTTAGACTCCAGAGGGTTTTAATTCTAGCTGCGGCTTTAGAGTTAGCGAGCTTTAACCACAGTCTGGAGGTGGAACCACGAAAGCAGGGGTCTTACAGCATCCTTAAAGCATCACATCTGATTAAAATCAACAGATAAATAACAGAATTGTGCAGAATGTAATGTTAATCTCTTTACACGTCAGCCAATTAGGTCTGGTGTGTGTCAGGTGTGTTGCAGCAGGCTAACTATTAACACGCAAGACTGGAGGTCTTGTGTTGGCCTCCCCTGTACTAGGAGCTAACTACCATTTCATGCAGCGTTTGCAGTTGTAATGACAGCATCAGAACAGAGCAGCACAGTTACTGAATCATCACAGAAATGTTGCTTCATGAAGAAAATGAATAGTTTTGTTTCAGAAAAACACTCCTGTGGGTGCGGCGTTTAGCTCAGATGTTACAGCAGCTGCTGCCCAACAGACAGAGGCCACAGCTTCTGCTTGCAGCCAGTGCTAGCTCCATTCCATCCAATTAATCAGTTTTAATTAACTGTCAAGTGCATTGCTTCTTCTACGTCTCTTAGACATTATCACGCACTCCATCATCATGTATATTATTGTCTGAAATTGACTTTGAAACTCTGAGATAAACTTTGAACTGCCCTCTAGCGGGTGTATCAGCTAACTACCATATCAATGTAAGCAATGAGGTGTTTGAAATTAATCTATTTACGTACATAAAAAGAGCATATTTAGGCCTTAAACAATAAAAGCGACATGTCTACTTTGGTTGGCAAAGTTGCATGTGACCAAAGTCTTGCTGCTGTTTTCTGTTTAAAGAGAAGACGGCTTCTCCTGCAATCTTTATCAGTGTTTGTGTTGGAAACAATCTGCAGGATTCAGGTTAAACATCGAGAACTCATCACCATCTCACCCCATTCTCCGCTGTCCTCACCGCTCCTCGACTCGGGCGACTCGTCCAGCTCATCCGGACTCGTTAAGAAGTCGAAACCCTTCAGCGCCTCCTCAGTGTCGGGGTCGTCACTGAGGTCGGATGTGGTGGAGGACGGGGTGGACGACTGCTTCTTCCTCACAATCTGCTGGAGTTCCCACATGAAGGAGTTCAGAGGCCTGTGCTACGAAGCAGGATTAACACACCCAGGATATCTCTCTGTTACCTGGGTTCAGACATTACCCAGACATTTAAAACCCCTGATGAGCGGTATTACAACACTGACTATTAACTCTAATTCAACTCTGCTCGATCAGTGCATGATCGAGTGTAGAATCTGATCGATCACAAACATGGAGAAGCAGACATTTGTTCTTCAATATATGAAGAATAAAAACATCATGCAGGCCAAAAGCAACAAATTTGTGACAATATATGATATTAATTCATTAGATGATATGAACGATAACTAAAAACACCAGCAAGTACCGTATTTTCTGGACTACAAGCCACTACTTTTTTCATAGGTTTTGAACCATGCGGCTAATAAAAATGAGCGGCTATTCTGTGGATTTTTTTCCACCGCTAG
>JBAMHV010000004.1:27820152-27832060 GCA_037177535.1 Pseudomugil gertrudae | reverse complement strand
CCTGTCAGAAAGAGCTTCAACTCCCACCTCCGGGAGAGCTTCAACCATGTCCCGAGTGAGGCGGGGAATATTGAGTCAGAATAGGCTGTGTTCCGTGCCTGGACGAGATCTGCCCGGAGTTTCTTAAGGCTCTGGATGCTGTGGGGCTGTCTTGGCTGACACGCCTCTGCAGCATTGCATCAACATCTGGGACAGTGCCCCTGGATTGGCAGATTGGGGGGGTAGTTGTAGTTGTGATCCCCCTGTAGTTGTGTTCCAACTACAGGGGGATCACACTCCTCAGCTCTATACCCTCTTCAGGGTCCTGGAGGGAGCATGAGAGTTTGCCCAACCAGTCACAGGAAATCACTGCAATCCTGTTTCCTGTACCTCAGTCAGACTTCTGCACCTGTTGACAGGTTATTTTCCCCACTGCTCATCAGCAAACCGCTTTCATTTGTCTAAAACTGTTTTTAATTGTTTATTCTTAATTAAATTAAATAAAATGTATCACTGAATTAGAATTGAGCTATTTTTTATTTATTGCAACTTTTTTCAGTCTCCAGTTGTTTGAGTGACTTTTTTAAGTTTTGTCCATTCTTTAATAAAAGGGTATGAATTAATATGAGGACGACCGTATCTCGACCTTCTACACCAACTGTGCCCAAGTCCAGTCCTCAAGGGGTACTATCCCACAGCTTTTAGATGCAACCACATCTGAATCAAATGACTGAATTACGTCATCCACATGTCATTCAGCTCTGCAGAGGCCTGCTAACGAGCCATTCATTTGATTTGGGTGTGCTGGAGAAGGGATGCATCTAAAAGTTGTAGATTTTCAGGACCAGACTTGAGTACCCTTGTTCTACTAGAAAACTATCCATCATTATGTTTACGCATGTTTGCATGAGCACCTGTTATGTACAAGTCACATTTTTTATATTCAGTAATGTGTGTGAGTTGCAACAAATGTAATTTACACACAAACACATTATCGCGTGTGAATGCGAGCAGCCTCACGTTTATGAATTAGTCTGTATAAATAAAGTTATTTAAACTGCGGATTTGTTTTAGATGGCTCAAAATAAATTAGCTTAAGTTGTTTTTTTTTCTCTCAAGTGCCTTCAGAGGATTTTGTGCTGTATAAATAAAGCCAAATTAAATAAAAGGACAATCTTACCTCTCCTGTTTGAGGGCGTACTCCAGCATCTTAATCCGCCTAATCAGGTCCTTTTTCAGGTTCTCTTGGCCCCGTCGCTCCCCCTGCAGGAAGGCGATCTGCGCCTGCAGAAACATCCAACAAGCAATCAAAGAAAAAAATTAGGTTCAGAAATGAGAGTGAAATGAAATGAGAGTGCATTTTATTCTAAAATGCAAACTTGGGGACAGAGGAACATAAAATACAAACTGACGAGAGATTTTTACTTAAACGCAGAATTTGTTTTGTGACAGCTGCAGGACATGAAGTGTCTGAGAAAACAAACAACAAACAAAACAAATACAAGTCTCCAGAAGGAAGAACATGAAACAGAGCAACACTGAAATCCAGAGTCTGGATGAAGACTATGATGAGGAGGAGGCTATCCTGGAAACACTGGGAGTGTGGTGGTCACATGTCGGAGGGCCCGGGGACCACCCTCATCTGAACTAAACTCAGCTAAACAGAAACAGCTGCTGACTCTCTGAGTTTCTCTTCCTCATTTTCATCATGTAATTCCCCCACGGACATCACTAAAGTTTCATCAACTCCAAATCTGGTTTCGTTTGGATCTAATTTAAGGCTCGGTCTCCCTGGAGGCCCTCAGAGATCTAAACATGGAGGTGTTAGGAAACACAGACAAAACCCTTCGCCTGGCAGCAGGAAGAAAATAGCTCACAGCCAAATATGCGTCCATAAGATGTCCCGGTCCCGTTTTGTAGAATAAAATCCTGAAACTGATCTCTGCTGGCTGATAAGTCAGCAGGTTCAGAGGCCGCTGACCCCAAAGCCTCCTGGGAAACAAGCGGGTTTGACCCGCAGTCCTCATCTGATCCGTCTTAATGTCGGAATAAAGAGCCGCAGTGTGGGAACAGACAGCTGACCCCGTCACAGACCTGGGACTACTTTCTCTCAGATGAGGAACTCTGAGAACTTCAGCAGAACTTTGAAATTCTGATGTTTTCAGATTTTTTGTGTCCAAAGCAAAAAAACACTGCAAATATCTGCAGGTTTGGGTTGTTTCTGAAGGTGAAACTCTGCCGTCTACTTCAGGCTTTCTTCATACAACCATATTTCTAACCAATAAATAAAATAATCCCAAAAAGGAAAAGATATTCTGAAACAATCACAGTACTGAATGTACAGCAGACATCTATCTTTCATTTCTCCTGATCACTTATATACTTATTCAATCACTAATTTATAATCTTGTGTGAAAGCATTGATAAACGTGATCTGAGATTTTACAAACATTTCCATTCCTACCAGTCAGATTTATTGTGCTTTTATGTGTTAACACATAAAAACTTAGCAAAAGAGCAGTTTAAAGAGATTTTTTTAGGCTCTTTTTCATAAAAAAAAAAAAAATCTCAATTTGTTCTCATTTCTTCAGTCTCATTTGTCAAAACCAGCAAAGACAGTTTAGGTTTAGTCTCAGAATGATGTGCAGAAACTGGACAAGAGGAGGACAAATAGGACTAAAACCGTCTATAGCTAATGACAGAGATCTAAAAGGGATGTCCAAAGCAGAGAGACACATCTGGACCTTCAGTCGACCCATCTGCTGTTGGCTGAAGACTTATTAGATATGTTCACAATGGAAGGATGGATGTGAAGAAGTCATTCTTAACAAAGGAAAACAGAGAAAAGGCTGAGCCACGTGAGCTGCACTGAAGATCAACGGCAACACGGAGGGATGAATCCTCCCCCAGAAGCCGGACCTTGGCATCTCTAAAGCAGTGCAAAGAAAATGCAGAAGCTTCCCAAGAGGAGCTGACGAAGTTATCTGTGAAAGTAGAAAATGGCTCATATGTTTGTTTCTCTAAAAATCAAACCAACCTGGTGTTAAAGCCATCACCTCCAGGTCAGAGTTTCCTTTCCAGATATCAGAGGTCCATACACTGTAGCTTTAAGCTTTATCACAGTGAACAATATGTTATGTTTCAATGTTAATATGAGGAGAAACTGTGCTGTTTTCTGACAGAGAGCAGACACACACACACACACACATTTTGAGCAGGAAGTAGGACACTTGATTCGTGTCCAATGTTCATCAGAACTGGGTTGCTCCACACTCCAGGCCAATGCATCTGCTTTACACTGAGATGGAAACTTCAGTCTGAGGCTGGACGTATGGTTACTGACATTACTTTAGGGTTAAGTCCTAGTTCCTTCAACAGCAAACACGCGTTAACACAAAAACCACATACGCATGTGAGAAAAGTCCAAATGCGTAAAACCATTCATTCAATTCCAACTGGTCAAGGCAGATGGCCGTCTTTCCTGATCTTGCTGGAGGTTTTCCCTCTGGGTTCTAGTTTTTCTTCCTGGTTCTGGTTCTGGTTTTCCTTATTGGGTCGTATTCCTCATGCAGCTTAGGATGGATTGATTGAATCAAAAAGGTTTGATCCAATCCATTGGTTTGTTTAGAAAGGTAATAATTTCTATAAACTGATGAGAGGATGTTCGGGACACGTTTAACACGATGATTTTATTCTGCTCTGATTAAATGTGAAAACAGAAAGAATATGTATTAATCATCCTAAACAGATGAAGCAGCTCATCCAGCTGACTTATTTGGGTTAAACCCCACGTTCTCACGCGGCAGATGTGAAGCTGATTAAACACTTGCAGTTTTTACATCGTCTGGGCTCTTTGATGCTCCCTCGTCTGTTGCCATGGCGTCTGAGGATCATGGTGAACTCGGTGGGATGCTCGGTGGCCTTGTGTGTAGGAAGGCATCTGCAGCATGAGGTAGGTGTCTTTCTTCAGAATTATAGATTCTCTGACATGTGTTATCGTTGTGTTTCAGCTGTGAAATTCCTCTCCAAGTGGAGCAGAAAGCACCAGAAAAACAGATTATAACCGAGGTCCTTTCCACCAAGCTTCTATTAAAGTGCTCCGATGACCTGATGCTGACCCATTTCTCCACTTTAATCCTGTTTTTACCTGAAGGTTTCCACTTTAGTTAGACTGAAAATCATCTGATTGATGGATAATAGTAAAAGATAAAAAAATAATATTAATAGTCTTTTTACCCATGAATAGATTTCTACATTGAATTACATGTTTATTAACAGTTTTGTCTCCATCTCTATACCTCTGAGACTATGTAACCTCATTTAGCATTAACACGGTCATGGTCGGACATATTAGTTTGGGATGGGGCACACCCGGGTTTCCTGATACTTAAATCTGGAGCGGTGAAGGGATTAGTATTCCACAAGACAAAGAGAGCCGGGAGGCAATGTATAAGCTGCTAGGTAGCCCCCTACACACACACACACACACGATGTGAACTATGGAATAAACACATCACCAGTTCGAGCTCCAAATCTTCCCTGTTCTTCATTTTCTATTCTACACAGAACTCTTTTGTAGCCTCCCACGCTTCTGGCATCACTATGACGGCAAACTCCTCGTCTTCCTCACAGAGGAGGAGAGGAGAAGACTGGAGGCAGGGGGGATGATGATGATGGAAGTGTAAAAGAGAGTGGATGATGAGAGGAAGTCCTCTGATGTGATGCCCAGAGAGGAGAGATCAAGAAGACAGAAAGCAGAAGAAAAATGGGGGGTAGTGGGATGAACGAGAACGGCAGCGTGATGAAACACTTCACCTCGGGGAGTGTTAATGACAAGATGTGCAGCTCTGAGGCTGACGAGACTTTAATTAGAACAAACACAGGCCTCGAAGAGCAGAGCAGGAGAAGGAGGAGGAGTCCGGGTTTAAATCTCCATCACAGAACAAGGAAAAAGAATAACACATGCACATCTCTTAGTGGAATTTTTCTCCTGCTTGTGGACGATGATGATCCTCCTGAGCTCAGGAAAAGCTCGCTTACAACATAACTCATTCTCACATGACGTCACATCTGCTTCATCAGTTGTGTGGAGGATGAAATGAAGCACAACCCAAATGAAGCTGGACGCACCTGCTATTCCTATCGTGCATAGCGTGTAGGGCAGCGGAGCACCCAGAGCACCTAAAGTTTCTCAGGTCTAGGGTCTTTTACCTCTCTAGCAACATAGAGTGATAGTTAGGAAGTGGATGACTTCTCTTGTAACATGGTGCTGCATAGAAAGTCAGAACAAAATGAATGAGTGACCCGATAGTCGGGGAGGTAGGTCTTGTGGGAAAGGGAGAGGGTGGGGAAAATAAACTACATTAAAAATTACCAGAACAGGTTAAAACAGCAAAACAAAACCCAATGCAATCCATTACCAAGAAGATACAACCTGCTGTGGATTCCACTGTAATGTGGAGAATGAAAACGAGAGGATGCTCTCAGATCTGGAAACTCTGCAGCCAAAAGCTTCCACTACAAACCAGTTAGTCCCGAATAACTAGATAGATGTACACACCAGATTATCTGCTGCCGAGAGAAACACTGAAGCTGTAAAAAGAAAAGACCCAGAGGACGCCATTTCAGAGCAACAACAGCCACATCTTCCACAGAGACGTTTGTTTTTATCTCATCTGGCTGCACGATTATCGGTCGGCTATGTGGACAAGAACGTGCACGCAGCGGAGGAGAGAACAAACACTTTCATCCATCTGATGTACAGAGGATGGACAAAGTGGCTTCTAGATAAAAAAAAGGTTTTGATGAAAGATGTGATTCTCTAAGTGTCATCAATCCCTCAGTTCTTACTGGATCTGGACCCCAATAAAGAATACCGTAAAGCCACGTTTATTTAACAGACTTTAAAGTACTTTTTTTACAGGAAGGAATTAATCCTGTAATCATTCACATGCTCCTGTACACAAACTTACTCATTTTACTGACAGCATTTAATGTTTAAATCTTAACTCTTATTCCAGTATTCTGAGGTAGCATTAACACAGGAAATCTGTAGGTGTTGTGATGTCACAGTCCTGACATGAACACAATTTATTTTCCCTTTTTAAACAACTCAGTGGTGATGGATGCTGAACAAATGCTCCATTCATCCCTAAAACTCCAGGCTTGTTGTCCTTTTTCCTTTTGCTACCTGGTCCTTTTATGTAAAGATTAATGCAGAAGCTGGTAACTCTCATTAATCATTAAAGGCTTTTTTTGGCTGATTAAGTGCATAAAGCAACTTTCTTACCAAGTCTTTCTACTTGCACACGTCAGAATTTAGCTTTAAATTTAATCTAACAAATCAGCAAACTTGATTCATTACGAAAAAAAATGTTATTTAACATATTAATATTTTTTTCTAATTTAAATAAAAACAAGAGGTTTATGTTTAGACCTGTCACACACATCAGGGATTACACTGTGGCGCATGTAGTAGAGTGGGTTATTTCCTAACCAGCAAGTTAGCGGTTCAAATCCCGGCTCTGGCGTCTACATGTCAAAGTGTCCTTGAGCAAGACACCAGTTGCTCCCGGTGCTGCGTCACCGGTGTGTGAATGTGTGTGTGTTTGTGTGAGCGAATGGGTGAATGTGTCGAATAGTGTTCAAGCGCTTTGAGTGCACTGATGTGTAGAAAAGCGCTATACAAGTACAAGACTATTTACCATTACACAAAATAATTACTTAAGTATATTGATAAATTTTAGTCCTGATCAAAACAATCAAATATAGAATATTAATGCCATAAAAATATATACTTTTTTGTTTACACATAGGAAACAACATAACCAAGACTATAAAAAATCAATATTATATTTACTCTATTTTCACCTGAAAATGATGTAGAGATCTCTGGACAAAACAGTGACAGTAATCTTTTTTTTTTATGATAAAACTGTAATAAAATTTTTGTTATCTTTCATTGTGGATGTTTAATAAAGAGTCTGTGAATAAACACTACGTTTGGCTGATGGATTGGAAACATCCTGGATGGGATACGAAACCCTAGAAATCATCTGCAGATCCCCTACAAGGTAAGCTATCCATCACATTTTACACCACAGTTACGGTCCTGTTCCTGAAACACAGCAGATGATGTGAGGGATCTAGTGGAGTTTAAAACAATGTGATTATTTTTAGTGGAAGCTCACAGAGGGAATACCTGATTACTGTCTGACTTCAGCAGAAACGTGTTGAAACTACTGTTGTTATTCAATAAAAGCACTGTGATCATGCTCAGATAAACAAAGTGTCATTAAAAACATCTTTTATCAGAGACCAGAGCCGTTTCTGAGGAATCACTGGATCTACAGGAAAACTCACGTAGCCTCCATCATACTGTGTGGATGTGTTATTGCACTCTGCAGACACCACCCACGCCTGCCATGCACTGAGTGTGTGTAGGTGTATTATGTCCACAGTATGACCGTGATTCAGGTGCTGAAGTCCAGTCCTAACAGATCTTCCCTTACTGCTGCTTTAGGGTCAGGGTGGGATCAGGTTTATGTTATGTGTGACGTCCATAAGTGTTCTCATAAACGGTGATAACAGCTGACACCAGCTTCCTGCTCAGAGCTGTCAACACTACCAACCCGATGGAGGTCAGAGGTCACGGACGCCATTGACTGGCTCAGATGTGGACTTTAATCTCCCAAAGTCAGGCGGCACATTTCAATCCATCAACATTAACTCAGAACAGTGATTCAGCGTCATCAACAAATCAGCCAATCACAGAGCGACAGCAGCCACAGCCTCTAATGAGAGAAGAAGACAGCAGTCATGTTGGAAAAGCTCCAAAAGTAGAAGAAATGATCTATTTGATTCCACGTGTACAAGAAATGGAACAATTTGGTTTTAATAATCAGTCGTTTGCTGTTAATGACATTAAAAGCAACCACAGTCCTACACTGTTACACTGGGAAAACACAAAGAAGCAAAGATTAAGTGCCGAACCGAAAATAAAATCAGGCGTTTACACCAGTTATTGTGCAAACAGAGACACAAACTTTACTTATTGTGTCTGAATCCTGGCCCTCTGTTGATGTGGCCCTCTGTTGATGTGGCCCTCTGTTGATGTGGCCCTCTGGGATGCTTTATGTCAGGTTTTGGTACAGGTGTCGTAAATTATCTAGAATATGTGATTGGGTTGTAACTGTTTTCTATGTGGTGTGTTTCATTCTCCATCTTGTTTTTTGTTTACCTGTTTTTCTATCCTGTCTGGTCAAGTCCAGCAAAACTATGTAACATTAACATTTATCTTTCTGATCCAACTGGGTTTTACATGGTTAAGATGTTTTATATAATTGTGCATGTCATTATTTTAATTTTGATTTTAATTGACGACTAAAAAATAACAATGCAACAAAAATATATTTTGTTAATAAGGTTTCATTTTTTTGTTAAAAAAAATGTTAATCTGCCTTTTTTTAATTTGCAGTTTTTGGAAGATTAAATTTCTTATCATCCAATCGCCTGAATGGCAGCAAATTAAAGCGTTTAAATAAATTAAATAATTGCATATTTGGTGTTTTAATAAAAACTTAAATGTGTTTTACAATCTGGGGAATAAAACAGGAAAATATTAATCTGTAAGTGTTTGCGTAGCAGTTACGGGACAGTACACAAAAAAGAAAAGTAGTAAACAATAAATCAGATTTAAAAGAAAAGAAAATATAAACATTCTCACAATATCGATAATACAGTAAATTAGACTTAACCTTAATATTGATGATTATTTGTAGTGTTTTTATGTAAACAATGTCATTGTGTAATTAAATTTAAATAAATAGAATAATTACATGTTTGTTTTTTTTATAAGGATTGAAGTTGATTCAGTAATCAGAGGAAAATAATATTCATTTATTAAGAGAGGACTTTTAATATTCCCCTGAAAGGTAATAAATTGAATCCATGATGGTTAAAAAGAACATTGAACCAATCAGCTGTGAACAACATGAAGCACTACGTTGCTGCAAACTGGTGGAAAAGTCCAGAAACCAGAAGATGTGGAACATTTTAACAGTAAGTATTCAGTAATAATTCCCTCCACTGAAGGGAAGCTCTTATCTAATTAGGTGCGAGATGAAATTTGACCACCATCATGTCCTGTATCAGTCCCTGGTCCATGTGGGGATCAGAGAGCTCATGCTTGGAAACCTTGGCTCCAGGCCAACTAAACAAAACCCGGTTAGATCACCAGGGCGTGGCTCAGCCGCCATTCGCCTGCAGCATACACACGGAGGCATGCACACCTGCAAAACAAGCAGGTGTGCATGCCTTCCCTTATATGGCAACTTCAACACACAGAAAGACAAAGAGAGGGGAAAGAAATGGAGGAGGAAGGAGGTCATCCAGCTGAGTTACAGAAACTCAGAAGAAGTGTTGCTGTCATGGCTAATCTGGGCTGAAGGCAGAGTTGCATAACACACTCTTCACTTCTCATGTAACCTCACGCACTCAATAGAAGCTTCTCATCTGCATTATTCAGTCAGAAAGCAGCAGAGGAGCCAGATCCAGAAGAACCCTGCAGAACAGCTCCAATGAAACAACACGGGAGTCTGCAGAAAATACAGGTTCTTCTATTTGTTTCCATCCTAACAGCTTTTATACAACATTTTTATTCATTCATATAAAATCAGACCTGCAACAATTTCCAAAAACATTTGGTTGGTAAAGCTTTAAGTCATCTCTACTATTGCTTGGTCCACCTGGTTGATGTATTTTAATATAAAACTGGATGTAGAAGAAGTCAACATTCACACATTGTGTTCTCAGGACAGCTTTAGTTGTGAGATTATGTTGCAAAAATTTGGTAACAATTTTATGTTAATTGTTATAGCAGCAGAAGTGCAAACCAAAGAAACAAAACAGAGTTTAAGACTGGATTTAAACTTCCTGGATGGAATATAAATCCCTGGAAAATGTATGTAGGTGCACCTATCCATCACAATCCCTGCATACAGTACACACCAGGCTGATTATAAAAGAGCTAGAGTTTGAAATAAAATAATAAAAAATATTTTATTAATCCCGGAGGGAAATTCTGTTAACCCAGTTTTAGAGTTTAATTAAAAAATCCACTTGTATATTTTAATATACTTTTATTTTGAAATCTAATGACTGGTTTGTTGTTGTTGTTGTTGAAGTGAATTCTGTCTTTCAGACTGAAAATTATTCTAAGTGAAATGTTGCAGAACCAGAACATTTTCCACAAACCACAAATGATTCGTTTAAGTTGTGAGAATGATGTCAGATCACTGAACAGGACCAAAGCTGCAACTCAAGAACACAAAGCAGCCTTTCTGACAGATTCTCTGCATCGTTCATCCAATGAAGGAAGATGATGATGATCTACAACAAAAGAGAGAAGAACTCTGGGTTTTGGAAACTGAAAGTGTGAAAATCCTTCTGCTCAAAAATGCTGTAAAAATTATTCACAACGTTGCTCCATAAGATGAAGGAAAATTCACACGTCTGCTTTGCTTCTGCATGCACGAGTTATGCACAATATTTTATTCTTTATGTTTGATTACATGTCTGCAGTGGGAATTCTCTATGATCCGAGATCAAATGTGAGGATTTTGTGGCGCTATGAGCTTTACAACAACACAGTGGAAGAAGTTAAAAAGGTTAAAATGTGCTGACATGACCCATGAAATGAACTATACAATATGATTTCATGGTCGGTGATACAGAAAGAAAATATTCAAATCAAATGTGAAGCTGCAGAATCACTGAAGCTGATCTGTTTTCCACTTTCTTTTATTTATACAACTGTTTTTAAAACAAATGTATTAAAACAAATGTAAATTACTGCGACAAAAGACAGTAGAGGCTCAGTAAGCAACCATCCCATCCTGATTTATTGGATCAAACTGGTTTGAACCCCCACAGAAGCCTCCTGAGACTTCCTGCAGATTTTACATTGATGCTGTGGTGAAGCTGCAGATTCACATATTGTTCAGTTACTCAGTTAGTGGAGCAAAAACTCTGAACTGGCTGATGTTTTCACGACTCAATGAAACACTTCTGTGTGGATCAGCTGGCGTCCTGCTGCAGGATTTTATTTATAGTCCAAACAGGAAGGAAGTCAAGCGGCAAACATCCTCCTGAGCCAGAGCAGCAAGTATAACACACAAAAACTTCACGCTTGACCACCCACATATTTCTGTGTGCATCAAATCCCAGAGTGTCAAACATGCAGGTCCAGGGGCCGAAACTGAGGGCCCAATCTGGTCCGCTAGATAAAAATAGATTAAAAGATAGTAACCATAATATTGTAATAAAAGGTAACTGTAATTCTTTTTCTGTCCTAATTAAGTTTAATTTTTTTCTTAATGATAAAAAGTTTATATAATGACAGTCGTCAGTTCAGGTGGTCAAGAGCAGAGTTTTTTAACCCTGGTCCTCAGGTAACACCGCCCTGCGTGTTTTAGAGCTAACCCTATTTTACCACACCTGACTCAAATGAATGTCTCATTAGTAAAGGTGCAGAGAGCTTAACGAGCAGTAACAACCTGAATCAGAACCAAAACATGAAGGACAGTGAGGACCAGGGTTGAAAAACACAGGTCAAGAGGATCACTACACATCAGGAAGTGTACACGTACGCACATCTAAACTATCTTCTACCTCTGGACTCTGAACATAATGTGAAATAATTAATTTTTTACTTCCAGATATTGCAGATTAAATGTTTGTGGATTTTGTGGATACATTGTGATCTGGAGGTTGTATATTTAAGGTTGTATATTTAAATGTGCAGACTACGCTGCCATGCAATGTGAAAGAAATCCAATGAAAGTCTGTCAAGATATCGCGTTCACATGGCCAGTCTGAAGCGTCACATTAAATGTGTGACATGTATAATTAATAAAATATATAAGTTTAT